>OY757022.1:132070737-132208091 GCA_963580285.1 Lucinisca nassula
CTATAAAAAATACAGTATTAGCTTTTACAAAAAGCTGGAGTCTACGTCCATCGACTGAAACGTAAAATGAAATAAAAAAAAACCTTATCATATTTACGTTGTTATATGTGCCAGTTAATATGTTAGATTATAACAGTCACATAAAACATATACGGATTTCCAAATGTTCTCTCCAATATGACATAAAACAAAATTACCGATCTTTCATTATCAATATTACAACTACTTGCACTAATGTGTATTCCATCTCAAATCGTGTGTGTCGTTCATACCAAGGTATTTAACGGAATTCATATTCTCGTGGACCCTTCCCTCTAAGGTGTAAGAAGTCTCATTTTTATTGGTTCTCTGCCTAGGTATCTGCATAATATTACATTTAAAGGGCTGAAGTCTCATGCCCCATTTTCGTGCCCAACAGCCCAATCTGTCTATATCATTCTGAAGTTTCATTGAGTTCACTGTATCTCGAGTTTCCCGAAAGCAAACACAGTCGTCTGCGAACAGTCTTATTTCTGAGTCAATTTCAGTTGAAATATCATTAACGTACTGGGCGAATAATAGTGGGCCAAGAATAGTCCCTTGTGGGATCCCAGACAAAACTGGATCCCATCACGTGAACAAGTCCGTGAAGTGAATACCCACCTATACTCCACTTTATATAGAGAAAACTGGGGTTTACGGGGGTATACAGTATTTTTCTTATTTCAGCTCCAAGATATAGGTTGTGGGTACTCGTTAGAACCGCCTCAATGAGGCGGTTCTAACGAGCACCCACAACCTATGTTTGCAGTATTTTAAAGAAAAATATCACGAATGTTCATCAGAAAAGTAGCCATTTTGGAGATGTCAAAAATGCACTTTGTCGCACGGGTGTGTTATTGGAATGCATACCTAAGATTCCCCAATAACAATAACACGCTGTTTTCTGTAGAAAAGAAATGAATCTATCCATTTGAGAGTCCCCCCCCCCACCTCCACCCCCACCCCGAATTCCATAACCAAATTTGTATTTCAATAGTGTATGAGGTTGGGTGTCAAAAGCCTTCTCGAAGTTCAGAATAAATGTGTCCAATTGTCCCCCTTTGTTCAAGATTTTTACCCAGTCATTAATAACCGTGTTCAACTGAGTTTCACAACTATGCCTTTTCCTAAATACATGTTGTCTGTTTGACAAAAGTTCATCCAAGTAGGCCGTGATTTTTGAGCAGACTATGTCTTCAAACAGTTTACACAGAACACAGGTCAGGGAAACAGGGCGGTAGTTACGAGCAAGAACCATATCTTCTTTTTTTTTGAAAAAATGGGTAAATGTTTGCTAGGAACCATACTTTCGGAAATTCACCCGTATCAAGAGATTGTTGGAACAGATGTGCAAAAACTGGACCTAACTCATTTGCTTGTTTCTTCAGGACTCTAGGATAAAGCACATCGGGTCCTGGAGCTTTAGACGGGTTCAAGCTTTTAAGTAACTTGATCACTCCCGTCGATGACACAACAATATTATCCATGAAAGGGTCGATATTCCAGTCAATGGAACCTCCTTGAACTAAAGTTTTACTAAACACACCATTCAATTGACCAACCAGTTCCTCTGCCATTTCAGATGCTGATTCAGCAACAGCGTTCCCTCCTCTTTTATTAAGGGGTGGGACCTTGCCTTTCTTTCTTCTGACTATTGATATCTCTGTAGTAGTTTGTCTCTGTGATTCTCCCAAGTCATTCACATACAGATCACGTTGATGTCATTCATAATTTCTTGTCTCAAGTTTTCAAATGTTGCCCGGAGTTTACCACTAGTCAACCTTTTGTCTTAGCATGAATCTTATTTTTTCTCCGAATATTTCTTCTTATCTCTGGTGTGATCCAAGGAATCGAAGATACAGACTTGCTAATTTTGGAGGATATATGGCCCCGTCAAGCGATTTTGGTACTTATCGCCTATGCGAGCAACGAAGGTTCAGGCGAGCCTGCGCATCCGCGCAGTCTCGCCAGAACCTTCTTTGCTCGCTCATACAAGCAGTGAATCAAGAGGAACCTTCAGACAGAAAGCCATATCCCTGGCCCCTCTGAATGGCTGGGCATGCGCAGTTAAAATATGTCCTAACGGAATGCTCGAAGACACAAATTCGCTTGGCGGGGCTCATATAATTTTTCGGACGAAGCTTGAATGGAAGCGGCTATCAAATCAAAGTTCTCTCCTGGACAGACCGAGCATCTGAATGACCATTAAAGTATTTCTCCTTTGCAGATTTTAGGGCATCCTTCCTTATAGTTTCATAGTTACTTTTCTGATATACGCACACCTTCCTACGAGGTTTCTTTATATGTGGTATGAAGATTTTTAAAAATCCGGAAACAATATCATGATCACTAAGTTTGTCAGGGAACTGAATATCTTAAAATTGTCCTGGTAAACGTGTTTGTTTGTTTAATTTGTTTGATTTGAGGTTTAGGGTCCCCGTCAATACTATTTAGGTTATTTTGGAGACGTTCTTCCAATTCTGTGGGACTTTTACTCGACACTGGGATACAATGAGATTTTAATCCCTGCCGCCCAAGGAAACCTTAAGGCTTAAATGCATAGGACGGTCTGACTCACACGACTTTGCCTGGGATGGCTCTGTCCATCTAAGCTGTTTATTAGTACTCATGTGTGGTCAGTTTCAGCTCTGCCTAGAAGCATCATGCAGCCAAATATATTTCTCCAAGCCCCGATTGGGCGGGGGCGATTTACCGGATGCAATTGTTGGTTTTGCCACACGAAGGCTCAAATATCATCGCCAGATGGAAAGCCTAAACACTACCGTGACCTTGTTGAGAATAATTTGGGCCGGGGCACAGCATTTTCTACAATTTACATGTGCGCCCAGCAAAGAATCATATCGACCTGCGCTACCATATAGTCTGACCAGAGACTTCTCTTGCTGCATGAAGGAGCATTGGATCTTTGCTATCCTTAGAGCGCACAACGAAGACTCTGATCAGACTGCGCGGATGCACAGTCTGATCTGAGTCTTCGCTGGGCGCACATGTAAATTGTAGGAAATGCTGTGCCCCGGCTCATTTTACAATTCATTTCACCGGCCTTTCATTATTTCTTATTGTCTTTGCAGTCACGTTTTGAAACCTTCCCGATTAGCTGTGACAGAAATGGGAAGAAACAAAACTTGACAACACAAACAAAGAACTTTCACAGGAAGTTGAGCAAAGTCTGTTTCTTAAAATCGTTTGGCGCTACTATATAACACAGTCGCATGTGCGCAGATTTTTCTCAAACACTGTTGAATTGTGGATAATGGTTTCCCAGCAGGCACATGGCGTAATTATGACGTCACATCAACGTCGGTACAACGTCATGACGTTTACGCAACGTCACATCTACGTCGGTGCAACGTCGTGACGTTGCACCGACGTTGATTTGACGTTGCCCTAGCGACGTTTGCTTGTTGGGATACATTGCAGGTTGTCCAGTATATTTGACATTACGGTATTTAGTCGCACCATTATTTTGGCACTTTGTGCTTACCCATCTAAGTCACACATGCGCAAGCGCTAATCCATATTATTACAGGCGCTTTAATCACAAGACATTACGATAATACACCCGTGCCACATTTTCAAAATGGCGATTTTTCTGTGATGAAAATCTGTGATATTTTTCTTATTTTTACTGCAAACATAGGTTGTGGATGCTTCATTGAGGCGGGTCTAACAAGTACCCACAACCCATGTCTTGGAGCAGAAATAAAGAAAATAATGTATACCTCCGTAAACTCCAATTTTCTGTATATAAAGTGGGGTTTAGAGGGGTGTTCATTTCACGGACATGTCCCAGTGAGGAGGAGTCGTTCTACCCAAACTTGTGTCATTTGTCTCTTTATTTGATTTAAAGTAATGTGTTTGTCTGACAATGTTTGCTAGGATGAAACTGTTGTAAGCGGGACCCTTTTGAGACAATTTAAGAGGCTATTCCATGCCATTTGCATGTGGGCCTACATGTATGGTTCCATATTGTAAGCTGATAACTTTGGTATCAGAGTAGCAAAGAAGTTCAGGGTTATTTTGTTTAAAGCATTGTAAGCTTAATGAGCTCCTCAAGGGTCAAAATATTAAAGGAACTAGTGAGTACAATACAGTAAAACTCCTCTTTTCATACCATCAAAAATTATGACCAATTCTGCTCTGAAATATGTTCTATAAAAGGGTTATCCTTTGGAAGCAAGGAATACACCACAGAACAGAAAAATATGGAGTGTACATGTTTTCTGGGCCAGACTAGATAGTTTCGGCCAATTAGGCCTCATCAGTGACTCTCCGATATTTTCAAAATTCCATAATGGAATCAATGATCCCAAAGGACAAGAAAATATAATCTACACTATGATGTAGGGCAGGGAGACGTTTTACCGCCGCCACACATTCCCACACACAGCTGTAGCGAAGCTAAATATGTTCTATAAAAGGGTTATCCTTTGGAAGCTAAAATCTTATTTAGTATATTTCAGTTATTCTGTCTTTGTGTTTTCATTATACAATGTCCTCTGGTCATAGACCCACCTTTGGGACTGTTCAAAAAGTGGTCTTAAAGACCACTTTTTAAGATCACTTTTGAACAGTCAGAAAGGTGGTCTCAATAGAGGAAATTTTACCGTATATAATATAGTGGTGCTTTTTGGTGAAACAAATGTGAATAGCTTTTGTAAATGTCAAGCTACCTACTTTTTCTGCAAAAGTGTTAGTTTATTTGCCAAATTCAACGATCATAGTTTTAATGTACCCGTTTCATTTTTACATTTGGTTGAACTTTATGTTTCGACACCTTACAAGCAAAGTTCCAAACATTCGTTTCGCTTTTCTTAGGGGAACGGGTTGATTGAGGCTTAACAGTACAAACAGCCTGTATGCGTCTGTTACAACGCATAATGTAGTAATGTAGTAATTTCTTCATTTTGAAATTTTTACTACATTATGCGTTGGCATAGTCGACGCGAAATGAAATAAAATGTCGTTTTTACTTCATTATGCGTCGATACTAAGAGGTTTGAGCAAAATGAAAGAATTATTTCATTTTGCGGCGATGGGTGGCATACTTAATTTTACTTCATTATGCGTCAACAGTTTGTTTGTTTGATTTGAGGTTTAACGTTCCCGTCAAGACTATTTAGGTCATTTTGGAGACATTGCTTCAAATTTTATGGGACTTTTACCCGATATTGAGATGAAATGACATCTCAATCGCTGCCGTCCAATTAAAAGCAATAGGGTTTATATGCATGGATGGGCCGACTCGCAGCAGTTTTCCTGGACAGGCTTAGACCTTCTAAGCAGATTACGAGGACTCATGTACGGGCGGTATCAGCTCTGCGTGGAAGCATCGTGCAGCCCATCTATTTATACCCCCGGCATACGAAGTATGCAAGGGGGTATATAGTTTTTGTCCATTCTGTCTGTCTGTCTGTCTGTCTGCCTGTCTGTCTTTTGTGTGCACTACACGATCATGTGTTGAGCCTTAAAACACAAATGAGGGAAAGACATCAGGCATGAGACCAAAATAGCGCAAGGCGTACGATTTTAATTCTACTGGCTTAATCAAATACAATGAAATTCCACTATTAAGACCACCTAAAATTAATACAAATTTTGTTTTTAAAGCATATTTGGAAGGTTAAAGCTACATTTTCTTTGTGATTTTGACCTTCAGTGTGCTTTTGTGGAAGACCGTCTTTTGGACTGTTCAACTGTGGTCTTAAAGACCACTTTTGAACCGTCTCAAATGTGGTCTAAATTGTAGGAATTTAACTGTATTGCTTCCTAAGTCTTTTCGAAGACAGCTATGTTCTACCATCATTACTTCATTATGCGTCGATATGGTGCATATCAACGCGAAATGAAATAATTTTTTTACTTCATTTCGCGTCGACTATGCCAACGCATAATGTAGTAAAAAAAATCAAAATGAAGAAATTACTACATTACTACATTATGCGTTGTATCATGCGTCCTTCATGTTGGAGATACGTTTGTCTGACCCTACCATAGATGCGTTGTATGCATTACCATCATCTTTGCTGGATTAAATGCTACTACTGGCCACAGGCCATGGTAGATGTCTGAAATTAACGAACATCTCATAATTTCTGCTAACCTCAACTTTCCATATTCTCTCCCCGATGTGTGATGCCATGCATGCGCAAGAAGTGGGGGTGGGGATGTGAAACTTTTAAGATAATTTGACCTTTGACAAATGCGATAATTGAAAGCCATCCCTCATTGCACAGGAAACCTGCGTATACAGATCACTAGAAGCGGGTAAGCGAGCATTTTATCAACGTATATTTGACCTCAACGGTCATGACATCAACGTCAATTTGACGTCACGACGTTGCGGCCGAATACACGTGGTGGGACTGATATAACCTCAGTACACCAAAGCTTACTACATTTATGACAAAACTATCACACTTAAGAAACGAGCTTATACATGTACAAATAAAATACAGAAACATTACACTTTTAAATGATTGAAGTTGTCCCTTAGAACACCATTGCGCAAACAACCAATGTGTTACCATAAATAGGCGCGTAGCCAGGCGGAAGCCCGGGCTTCAACAATATTTTGCCAAGTATGCCTTTACATAAGAATTTACAAAAAAAAAAAATATGTAACATTTTCAGAGGCACCGGCGACATCATCATGTAACCAACCTGAATAAACTCCAGTATATAATCGAAAATGGCTATTGTCAGAGACGATTCTAAGTTGTCCTTTAGAACACCATTGCGCAAGCAACCAAATTGAATGCGTTACCATAATTAATATAATGTTCTAACAAAACATGGCTGGAAATGACCGTGCCAAAGTTTGCCATTGTTCCCTTCTTCTGTCCAGAATATGGACCGCCCCATTAGAACAGTATCACTGCGTGAGGCCGTTCTAACGAGTACCCACAATCTGCATGCCAAAGCAGAAACACGAAAAATGAGTGCATCAACGTCATAGTAACATTGCAGCGGCAATGAATCGCTCGGAGTAATCTGATGTAAGTACACCGACTCAAAACTAAGAATGAAGGGTACGCCCTCATAATGACAACCAGCCATATATGCTGGAACTCGTCGCCTTGCCAACCGACGACGAGTAAGAATATTATTTTGTCAACCATCATCGAGTACAGTATGTTCGCCCAGTCTTACAGGCTGTACCCGCGAGCACAATGTACTCCCCTCAAATTAATAACTGAAATATCTGCTTGGAGCCATATGATTGATAAAAAAATCATATCGCGCATAGACGCAATCGGCGTCTGGTCAGGGTATACAGAAAATGCACCCTGGCAATATTTCATTAAACCTATCATTGAATCTGACCAGTCTTCAAACGAAAGAAGAGAAAAAAAAGTACAATAACAACATTACTGCGAACATTCATTGCTTCGTCTGTTCAGGACCTTCAATGCAATGAAGCATCGATAATGATGGTGTGTTTGACCTTAAACTGCGCCTGATCAGAATCTACACACTTATATGGCAAAACGATGCGTGTGTACGTGCCCTATGCGTATGCCTATGAACAAACGCCGTCATATACGGTAACTATTAATCCTAATGCAGTTATCTGCCCCTAAACGGTACATAAATTGCAAAAATTATCTACCGTTACAATAGATGGCGATCTATGTAAGCAACAGATCCAGAGCTTAAAGGCATTTATTCTTGATTATTGAGGACTATCATTTCATTACATAATAGTATGTAGCCCTCAGTGCTGACTGGAGACAAGTCCTCTGTCTTCAACAGGTAAGGGGCCTCCCTGGGGAAAATCAATATTTTACTAACTGTTGAATGGAGTGTATATTATTGATTCTCCCCTTATGTACCTCAGTCAGGGGATTCAACAAGAGCTACTGATCACCCTATTAGGGACCGCCTTTGATCTGCTATAGATAGTATACCACAGGGGGCAATAAAACAATTATGAACACACGGTGTGTTTTACCGTTTCAGAATTCTGTAACAGTAAAACACACGGTGTGTTCATAATTGTTTTATTGCCCCCTGTGATATACTGACTGTAGCAGATCAAAGGCGGCCCTTAATAGGGTGATTAGGAGCTCTTGTTGAATCCCCTGACTGAGGCACTTAAGAGGAAAATCAATAATATATTCCAGACAACAGTAAGTAATTTATTGATTTCTCCCAAGGAGGCCCCTTACCGGTGAAGACAGAGGACTTCTCTTAAGTCAGCTCTGAGGGCTAAATAATATTATGTAATGAAATGATAGTCCTCAATAATCAAGAATAAATGCCCTTATGATCCATTTCAGCTTTGCACAATACTAAGAGGCCACCCTTATGTGCTGTACAGGGGACATGGCAATATTAACACAAGAAGGATACTGACAAGCAAGAAAAGCGCTGCATCTAAGAATCAAAGATAATAATTAAAAATCATTATGCTCACTGCTATCGGCTTATGCTCGAAAATGCAGCATCGGCTCTGGAAATAGTGTCCCACAACTGATGTTGAGCGGTCCGTTACTTATATAAGGGTGTATCAGCACACGTATTCGATCATGCGATGGCCTTGCCACAATAGCTCGCAAAAGGCGGGTTGCCCGATCGACACGTCACCTGTCTGGAGTATTGCACAGGCCAGCCATAAAAAAAACCGCGACAGAAAACCGCCTTGGAACGGTCAGTGAAACGAATTCCACTTGGGGGTGAGGGGGGGGGGATCGCGATGTAGACAAATAGTTTGTTCAGTCCGCATGAAGGCCTCCTTACTAATCAGTGCAACCTCTCCGTGAACACCACAACAAACAACCACAGAGATGAAACGACGGCGAGGACTCGACAGCAAGAAACCATTGAAATGCTTGAGCAAAAGAAAACCAACAACTAGACTCCGATGGGCCCGACCAGAGACAGAGCATCGGGCACCAACCAACATTACATAGAATTAGATTCTATCTAACTCTCAGTAATCCTTTACGCTGGAACCGTCATAGAATCTGAGGCCTGGCCCACCGGCCTGCAATTAAAGAGCAAAGTTGTCAACCGTGATTGGGTTAACTACCATGCATGCAGTCTGTCGTATAACATTTATGTTGTACCCATTTTTTTTATATCGAATAATGGTTTTACGAAATCGGGTGCTGAAGTCATTGCCGTTATATATTTTTCTGAATTTATATACTGAGTCACCGTAAAATTCGGCCGGGTTCCGATAGACCTTGTTGCAAAAGAGATTTAAGTCAAATAATGAATTTTGAAATTAAATCAGAATGACGTCTATAAAAAATTTAAAAGGCTTTGTGTAGTTTATGGTACCGATAGCACTGATTAAAAAGTTTAGCAGTTAACAATTTATTAGGAGTGTTGAAGTCAGTTACAAGACTACACACTGTGGCAAATCGAATTAATTCAAAAATATACTATGAACGCCATAGGATGGCGCATCCAAAAAGAAATTTACAATCTCAAAATCAAAATCATCGCGTTTATCATAAATTTTGCAAGAAACAAACCCATCTACAACAGATAGATGTAAATCCAAAAACGGGCCTCCGAATCAGAAGAATTTCCTATTTCCTTTTTTTTATCTGAAGTTCTGAAGTTCTGGGTTGGGGGAGTGGGGGAGTGGGGGGGGGGGGGGGTAAATTTGACTTATCAAACCATCGAAATAGGTATTGTCAATATTTAATAAATCAGCTTGTCTAAATAACTTATAACCAAATCTTATGTAAATATTGCCAAGAAGAAAGGTGAGAGCTTCACACATTTTCTGACATGACCATAAAGTATACTTTTTATGCTCTTCAGAAGTGAAAAAAACCATTTCTTACATTACATGCAAGATAGAGGGAGTCTTCCTATGAAATATCCACTCAATCAAATCACTAAGTTTTTCTTTTATAAGATTATGAGGAAGTGTATTGTAAAGAGTGGAAAAATTATATGTAGACAGACTTGAAGCACGAAAACGTCTGCATTTCAATTTATTTAAAACTTCATTAGATTTTTTTGTAGACCAAATCAGATTTCTACCAGATCTTTCAAAGACCCGTACATGCATTTAATGCTCTTATTTTTCCAATCCTCAGGGATTGCTTATACCTGATGCTCTGTCTCTGGCCGGGCTCATCGGAGTCTAACTGTTCGTTTTCTTTTGCTCCAGCATTTCAGTGGTTTCTTGCTGTCGAGTCCTCACCGTTGTCTCACCTCTGTGGTTCTTTGATTTTTGTGTTCACGGAGATGTTGCACTGATGAGTTAGGAGGCCTTCATGCGGACTGAACAAATTATTTGTCTATATCGCGACGGAAGTAAGGGCGAGGATTGTGGCCACGTAAAATCGATTTAAGCCCCCCAGTGGAAATCTTCCACTGACCGTTCCAAGGCGGCTCTTCTGTGGCGATTTATTTATGTTGTTGTTTGTTACTTACTGTGTGTATCACTTGTGTCTTTTGGTTTTGGATGGCCATATGGCCATTTTGTGGGAAAGTAACTGTCCTTATGGCCTTCCTTTGTTTAGGTTTCCATTATGGTCTGGTCGCTTAATGTTTGTATTTCTTTCCCTTTGGTGTCTTTTATGGGTGGAGTAAGTTAATTGTATCAATTCCTGATCTTTGTTTTACTTCTACTTTGTTGCAATATCACATGATTTTTGATGACAGTAAAACATGTAGTTAATACTTTGGATAGTTCAGTGGTGGTACAAGAGCTTGAATGTGCAATAAACCATGCTTTGTATGGTCTTTTATGAAGTTTAGGTAACCGATATAACGTAGGAATCTTGTCTTGGCCTTCTGTAACACAGACAGCAAACTTGGTGGCTTTATTCTTATGAAATTCTTGAATACCTAGTTTAAGGTGACTTAAAGATTCCGCTTTTATGACCACCTAAAATTAAGACTTATTCTGCTTTAAAAAGCTTATTTAGGAGGGTGCAGTTATTCTTTCTTTGTATTTTCTGCAAATAGTGTCCTCTTGTCAGGGACCACCTTTGGGACTGTTCAAAAGTGGTCTTAAAGACCACTTTTGAACAGTCCCAAAGTTGGTCTTAATATAGGAATTTTACTGTATATAGTCATTTACCATTAAGAGGATCAAGTATACTCTAACTCATTATAACCAATATAAGTCTCGCGTTCTTTTTGAGGACGGTTCATATAGCCGTGCATAAAGGTTGTCTGAGTGAACTTTTTCAATACGAATTTGATTTAAGAAATAAATCAGCCCTAACTGTGATTTGTTGAGTAATAAATCACAGTTTGGAGGTCAGATGTAAAGCAGATGAAATCACGAGCGCGTAGCGCGCGTGATTTGCCTACTTACAACTGACCGACAAACTGTGATTTATTACTCAACAAATCACAAACTAGAGCTGATCTATTTAGCTTCTAACACGCTGAAAATCGGCAATAATGTTGTTGTTTCCTTCAAAATCTCACAGTGTTTCGCCTTTGTTAGAAGATATCGACTGATACACATGCATTAATATTCTTTTCTAACGTTTTTGATGCGAGAAAATGACGTTACACCGTCTAACGTCAGGTAAATCGACTAGTGACGTCATAAATCAGCAATTTTAATGACATCACTCGTCACACTCTTCCGAGCTGTGATTTGTTGCAGATTAAAACACAGTTATTTTCCATTGCCTATATAGGTGTGCTGTGTTAGAATTGATCTTAGATTGCACTTGCAGATATATCAGCTGGTACACTGGAAAGTGTTAAACAGCTGAGATTCTCTTCTCAAATATCCATTGTCTATGCTGCAGCTGTGTTTGAACAAAAGAATGTCTGGCCTAAAAAGTATATCTGATAAAATGTGTTTTGGAATCAAAATGATTGTAATTTTGTTACTTACTCTTCATTCAATTGATTATCTACTGATAGACAAAGCACAGCTTGGACTGGGCGGGGCTGTTGTCACCGATCTGCTTTCAGAATTTCAGACAGGCAATGCTTACTATGTGACCTTTGACAACCTATGTTTTCATAAGATATCTGATACAAGAAAACGACGTTACACCATCTAACGTCAAGGTAACAATGAATACGTCATGAAACAGGATAATGAGGTGGCTCTTCTCGTCGCGCTCTTACGCCCAGTGATTTGTTACTCAATATATCGCCTGGTATAACCATTGACAACCACTGTTAGAATAATACATTTCTGAAAATAACTTTGCCTGACACCCCTTTATTTCGAAATGTATGAGGCTGAAGATTAAGGGTGACACGATTAATCGTATAATCGATTAATCGATCGATAAATTCAACAAAAACGATTATTATTTCTGATTCGATTTTAATCGATTACTTGATAGGTACAATTTACTAGTCAAATTTATGCCTAAAATAGCTGGGTGAGTGGCAAACAGTGCAGACCCTGATGAGACGCCGCATTCTACACTGTTTGCTCAGGCCTGTCTGTTCAAATATACATATGGTAAAGTGCAACATATGGCAAGAGTCATGCTCAGAAGAAAGCCAGACAGGTAAAATTATGACCAAAACCATTGCGATTACTAATCGATTATCGATCGCAATGACGGGACTGATAATCGATTATCTTTTCAGCTCCGATTAGCCAGCCCTACTGAAGATTCCATTCAGTACAACATGGGATAAACTATATAAAATCTTACAGGAACGAAAACCGTCTTCAACTTTCGTTCGATTGGCTGAGGGTACACTAGACAGATACATTTAAATTAATAGCCGAAGTTAACTCTCTGTAAATGTCCAGTCTAGCTATTAATCTCAATTAGGTGCCTCATTCGGAAGAAATAGATAGGTCTTTTTTCCGCTATTGTAAGAAAATGCATTACAATAGAAAGTAGTTATTTCGTAAGAGATGATTTATCAAATATAAAGCTTTCTCGGAGGCAGACTACAGGTTCCTATTCCGGCATGCTTTACGATAACACACCCGTGTGATATAGTGCATTTTCTCATATCTCCAAAGTAGTTACTTATTTGTACTCCAAAAGAAGTTGTGGATGCTCGTTATAACCATTCTAACGAGCACCCACAACCTATGTCTCTGAGCAGAAATGAGAAAAATCATGTAAACCCAGTTTTCACTATATGAAGTGGGGTTTAGAGGGGACGTGTTGACATGATGTCATACTGGTCAATTATTTATTGACTATTGGACATGTGATGTCAGCTATAGAAAATGGAAGTGAAAGCCGTGATACAATTAACCCACAGCTTCCATTAGAGACACCAAAGGGAAAGAAACACAGCCATGAAATAACTTTTCCAGATGCAAACTTTCAGGTTACACCCAATATTATATTCAGGTGTGTTGGTGGTTCTGATTATTTCCCTAATTTTATTTGTTGTTGCGTTGATGATTCTGATTCTTCCCTCTTTTAGGTTGTTCATTTTTAGTTACATTCGTTCTTCCAGTTTAATATTTGTCGTGTTGGTGATTCTGATTATTTCCCCCATTATGTGTATTGCTTCTTTTTAATTAGGTTTGGATATTCTGAGTCACCACCTGTTTAGGAAAGAGCCGCTAACTCAGTTTACCTGTGTTTTGTTTACTATCGCCAATCCACGTTTCGACTTCCTTCCCTAGTGATATTGTGGGAAGAATTTGGGATCTGATTCTATAAGTTCCTGATCGTTTTTCTTTTTAATTTTATCCCCAGTTTACACACTGAACACGTCGAAATCGACGCGATATCACCATGGAAAAAGTTTGTTCCCCGTGGTGTCGACTAGGGCTTTAACAATTGAGTTAATAATTACAGTTAAAAGCATACAAGAAAAAAAATTGAACTTACTTACTTACATACATACTTACTTACTTACTTACTTACTCGTGAAATTACCTCTTTTTGTGTTCATTCGGTGAAATAAATATCGATCTTAAACGGAAAAAAAATCAAATATCTTCTGTATGTTTTCCTTAATAGCTGTCAGATAGCATTTTGCTGATTAATTTCACTTTTAACATAGATAACCTTACATAGATTCTGTAAATTAAGGCCGACTGTTTATCAAACAAGTTACTAAGTGATCTAGAAGCTTCCCTGCGATTGTCCACGTGGCCAGTAAAGTTGAACCGCGGGCACAATTCTTTTGGAAGAAACCCGGTAGTGATTATCTATAGCCGACCCAGTAGTGACTATTTATAGCCAATCGGGTAGTGATTATTTATGGCTAATCCGGTAGTGTTTATTTATAGCCAATCCGGTAGTGATCCGGTAGAAATTATTTATATCCAATCTGGTAGTGAGTATCTATAGCCAATCCGCTTGTGATTATTTATATCCAATCCGGTTGTGATTATTTTTAGCCAATCCGCTGATGATTATTTATAGCCATTTCGCTAGTGATTATTTATAGCCGACTTATACGTGCCTCTATGACGTCAGCGTGCTGTGTAAAAGGGTTTATCTGTAAAGAACAGGAGTAGACCCATGTGCCCTGAGACTGGCAAGCAGTGTAGACCTGGATCAACCACCGAAGAACGCGGCATCGGATTTTTGTCTAGAACACTGTTTGCTTGAAGAACAGGACGTTTAAAACATTAAAGTGAATAGTTTAAATCCCTGTTCACTGAGGAACATTTTCCCAGTCCAGTCTACTCTCGGAGAAGATCGAATTACCAGTGCTGTAAGTGCTTTGATTATAAAGGAGAAACATCACGTGAACAAGTCCGTAAATGACCCCCGCCCCTTATATTATTTATCTTATTTCTGTTCCAAGACATAGGTTTGAGTTCTAACGAGCACCTACGACCTATGTTTGCAGCAAAAATAAGAAAAAATAACACCGATTTTCATCAAAAAAAGATGCCATTTTGGATGTGTTATCGTTCTGGCTTTGGCAGCTAGCTTTCTGACTGCTTTCATAGTAACTGTGGGAACCTTTCTGAAAGACAACACTTTGCTCCTGTCGGACGTCTTCCTTTCGAAACAGGCACATAAGATTTTTTTTTCTTTCAGAATAATTTCTACTCTGTCAGAATCACAAAAGCACTAGATCTACTTATGCGCAGTACGATTTCCAAATTACGGTAGACAATGCTTGATTTAACCAGTAAATGGACAGGATTTACAGCATTGTATTGACCCTGACTCTCAGAGATGGACTATTGACTAGTGATAATGAGATCATGCTTATCATTTATCTTTTTCTTCAGAAATGGTAATCATATTACACGGCCCTGATGTTATTGGGTTATTTTGGCAAACCAGAGAGCTGGTCATCTGCTAATACATGTAGATTTAGGCAAGATAGTGTTATGTTCCTGGCATATTTCTGATACTTGGCTTCTTTCTTTTGATTAGTAGTAATGAAATAATGTTTATTTCAATCATTTAACGATTTCTTCACAAATGGTAATCGGATCACGTGCACTGGTGGCATCGAATTATTGGGTTAAGAATTTACTCGTATCCAGGGAGTTGGTCATCTGCTAGCATCACGTGAACAGGTCCGTGAAATGAAGACCCCCCCCCTCTAAACCCCACTTTATATAGAGAAAACTGGCGTTTACGGGGGTATACATTATTTTTCTTATTTCTGCTCCAAAACATAGGTTGTGGGTATTCGTTAGAACCGCCTCAATGAGGCGGTTCTAACGAGTACCCTCAACCTACGTTTTGAGCATTTATAAGAAAAATATTAAAGACTTTCATCAGAAAAGCAGCCATTTTGGAAATGTGAAAAATGCACTATGTCGCACGGGTGAGTTATCGTAATGGTATTTTATATCAAGATTTTCACGATTAAGTCTGGAAAATCAGCGCAAGAAACAGGATGAAAAACACAAACATCATTTTCCAGTAATTGTTTATACAGTAGAACTTCGATGGCTCGAACACCGATGGCTCGTTTACCATGGCTGTGTCGAACCCATTCTTGAGCACCTAGCGAAATCCTCTACATAAGAAATAGTGGATGATAATTAAGGAGATTTTAGTCTTTTATCTTCCGAATGTATGCTGTGTGTACTCATTAGAATCGCCTCGATGAGGCGATTCTAATGAGTACACACAGCATACATTTTCATTATAGAACACGGAAAAGATGTCCAAAAGTATCTCGTTATGCCTCCTGACAGTAACTTCAGTGGCTCGAACTACCCCTGTTTCGAACATATTTTCGAGGTCCCAAAGGTGTTCGAGCCATTGAAGTTTGACTGTATATAAATTTAAAGGTAATGGTTGCTACTTCAAGGAAGGTAACTCTCCTAAAGCATTTCGTCTCCCCTTTCACATGGAGCTACTTTAAAACTAATAATCTGCTCCATTCCTTCAAGAGTAGACACAGATTTCGGAGGGGCCTAGTTTACACCTAAACCATTAAAATTGCACAAAAATTATCTCCCCACGTAAACATGACAGAAACTTTTATGGAAATTTCTTCCTTCCGCTGTTTCAAGAAGGGCAGTCGTCAGTTTCTGTCGAAAGAATGTGCACTGGTAAACCGCTTATGTATACGCCTGCCCGGATAAACTGACCGGTTCGAAATGACCTGTGCAGTGTTCACTAGGCCGTTTAACAAACGCACACAGACATGACGGACGATATTACCAGCATTTCGTTCTCCTTTAACCCAAGAGTAAAACAAAACACATTTCGTGAGAGTTAACCAAATTGTTTTGAGACAAAACCAATGTAAGAAACGTACATATGGCTTTATAATTGAAATAATGTGAGGAAATGGAAAATTAGTTCGCAGCTTGGTCATAAGCCTGCGTCATATGAAACACGTCAAGGTAAAACCTGTTTTTTCCATTTGCGAACAACAATGGAGCTCATCAGACTACGCAGTCGCCGCGCAGTCTGATGAGCTCCTTTGTCTTCGCTGCTTGGCTTGTTCAATACGTCTTGTTTCTATATGTATAATCTCAAGCCTCTCTCCAGTCTGCGTAGCTGAACAAGCCGGTTTGTGCCTTACCAGGTCGCAAACCCCGAAGGTTCTGTCTTGCCTCTGTGTCATATGGGATTCGTTACACTGGACACCTCCGGATGAAGATCAAGTCTAGTGCGGTTACGAATGTATTGCGTCGTCTGATTGGATAACGAAAAAATTCTGCGCTGAACTATTGGGCAGCCGACGTCATTGTGTAACGTCGCTTTTCATTGGTTCTCAGCTCAAACCGCTTGCCGCTTTGGACAAAAACAGTACAATTTTACGTTAAAGGGGAAGAAAACGCTGTCACAGTAAGCAGAAAGACATCCTCGGTGACCCAGGTGCACTTCATTTCGTAAATATGAAGTTAAACGTAATGGATCACACCTGGGCTACCGAGGATGGCAGAAAGAATGCGTCCGGTAAACCAGAGCCAAGCCTGATTAAATCTTCTTGTCATGTCATTTTGTATATTACTTCTCATCTAGCAAAGCAAAGTACAGTAAAATTCCTATATTTAAACCACCTTTGGGAATGTTCAAAAGTGGTCTTAAAGACCACTTTTGAACAGTCCCAAAGATGGTCACTTACTAGAGGACAGTGGATGTAGAAAACACAAAGACAGAAGAACTGAAGCCTTTTAAATATGTTTAAAAGTAAAAAGTCTCCCTGCCCTACATCATAGTGTAGTTTATATTTTTATATTTTCTTGTCCTTTGCGATCATTGATTCCATTGTGGAATTTTGAAAACTTTTGAGGGTCACTGATGAGGCCTACTGATTGGCCGAAACTAGCTAGTCTGGCCCAGAAAACATGTACACACCATTTTTTCCAGTTCTGTGGTGTATTCCTTGCTTCCAAAGGATTACCCTTTCTAGAACATATTAAATGAAGAAGTAGTCTTAATGTTACCTGGTCTTAAGTTGGCCCCGCCCTTCGGGGCTTGAAGAAATAGATGGGCTGCATTATGCTTCCACGCAGAGCTGAAACCGACCCGCACACGAGTACTGGCTTAGAGGATCTAAGCCTGCTCAGGCAAAGCGGTGCGAGTCGGACTGTCCATGCTTATAAACCCTATTGGTTTCATCGGGCGACAGGGCTTGAGATGTAATTTCATCTCAATGTCGGGTAAAAGTCCCACAAAATTGGAAGCAACGTCTCCAAAATGACCTTTCAAATCAAACAATTTTTAAGAGCGGAACTCTGCTGTAGAATTATTACTCTTGGCCGTCCTGCGTCTAGTAGTAGTAGCAGCAGCTGCTGCAGCAGCAGTAGTAGTAGTAGAAGTAGTAGTAGTAGTAGTAGTAGTAATAGTAGTAGTAGTATCAGTAGCAATAGTAGCAATAGCAGCAGCAGTAAAATAATAATGATAACACGCTGAACCTATTCGAACGGTGAGAAGCCATTTTTACGTTCCGTATAGAGAAGATCGCTGCAAAAACGCTCGGCGTCTCTGGCCTTAAAAGCTCAATTAACCACGGAAACCTTATATAGAGATAAAAGCTTTTAATGATAGAACCGTCCTTGAGACGTGTTTCCATCCTTTTTGATGGCAGAAACATTTTAACAGCAATCAAGCAAAGCTTTGGAAACTGTTTGGGAACCGGGCAATGCGAAATGGGTACTTATCATATAGGCGAACAGCGGATGTTCTGGCGAGCATGCGCAATGGATGCGCATGCTCGCCAGACCATTCGCTGTTCGCTCGCATGACCTATTGAAAGGACATTGCTTTCTGATTTAAGAATGTGGTTGAAGACTCGTCCAATTATAACGATAAGTAGCTCTTTTTTCTTGAAATCTGACCCAAACTGACCTAGCTATAGTTTGTAATAATGAGGACTTGGAAACCTGTTATATTTACATCGGTGTTCCATGTAAAGCATAAAGTATGACAAATAGATCACCATTATTAGTCGGATCACCTCGGTATCGAACAACTGTCCCATAAAGTAATGGAACCCCAATTCGTATAAAGAAAACTGGAGTCGACAAGGTGTAGGTTATTATCAAATCATAGAATAGCGATCCTTAGATTACACTTGCTGAATTTCCAGATGTGCAAATTTATTTTAGGCTATTCTAGCCAGACATGACCTAAGGTACAAGGGAACCTGTCTAACACTATGTGCCCACCTAAGATTGCAATCAGATGCACAGTCTACTCAGTCATCAGCGTAATCATCAAGACTGTGATAAGAAGAATCTGACCAGACTGCGCGGATACGCAGTCAAGACCAGTAATCGCTGTCTGCAGGAAGCTTACATGGAAACTTACCTTGCCGTCAAACAAGTGATACACACAGACCATTCGCTGTTCGCTCGCATGACCTATTGAAAGGACATTGCTTTCTGATTTAAGAATGTGGTTGAAGACTCGTCCAATTATAACGATAAGTAGCGTGACGTCAGATGTAAACAATATGGACGTGTTTTCAAACCCAAGCGTATTTTAACTTTGCAAAAACGAGATTAGAGTGAAATAAAGAAGAATTCATAGCGGAAAAGTTGTGATGCACCAATATTAAATAACAAAGTGTAAGTTTCTTCTTGGATTTTGAACTGAGATCGACGGAATCGTGATTTTAGCGCCCGTAGTTTTGACATTTTCTAACGGTTTGTTTTGATGCTGATAAACAGACTGGACAAAAGGTACTTTTATTATTTCTATGACCATATATTGACAAAATATAAGTGTTTTATAAAGATAGTTACAATTTCACTCGGTATATAATGGCACCAGGTCGGCAGAAAAATTTCTACGCTGTAACAAATGGAAGAGAAATAGGGGTCTACACAAACTGGACTCACGCTGGAGATTCTGTAATAGGATTTGCCAAAGCCAAGTACAAGGGGTATTGTACTTTTAGTGAAGCAGCAACTGCGATGTCTAATGCAGGGTTTGCAGATTTTTTGGTCTTTGATGGACAGAACACGTATAAAAGAGCAGACTATGAACAAAGCAAGCAAATACACATTTGTGGATCAGATGCAAAAGCCACTTACCAGCTACAAACGTCAGAGGATTGCCTAAAACACACACAGACTCCCTCAGATGCGCAAACAAATATCCCTACTGTCTTCATTGATGGCAGTTGCATTCGCAATGGTGCAGCGTCTGCACAGGCAGGCATAGGAATTTTCTGGGATCCTGATCATCCTTGGAACTGCGGTCAGTCACTACATGAGGAGGAACTAACAAATAATAAAGCGGAGATGAGAGCCGCCATTAAAGCAATCGAAGAAGCAAAAAAACATGATGTCGGAAAACTTATCATCAAGTCTGATAGCAACTATGTCGTACGCGGAATAACAGAATGGGTCCATAAATGGCAGGCAAACCAGTGGAAGACCTCCGATGGTGAAAATGTGAAAAACAAAGAAATATGAATCAAGCTTCTTAACTTAATACAAAGTAGTAAAATCCACATCACTTGGGAACATGTTCCTGCACATTCAGGAATATATGGTAATGAGGAGGCAGATCGATTGGCAGTGAACGCAGCGAAATCATTAATGCAAAGCGACACGGCCTCAGAATGCAAACCTAGAATTACACCACCTTGTAAATCAGAAAAGCAAAATATGCCAAATCCTGAACCTAGAGTTCTTATTATTCCCAGGAAAACTTGTACAGCAGATGATGCAGGCTTATCAAAACAACCACTGGCATCATCACAGTCCACACCGAGCAGGAGAATAAACCAGAGATAGGAGCGAGACACCTGTACCTGGGTCAATCAATGGTTTTTCGAGCAAGAGTGCTGGTTTCGAAGACAGCAAAAGCGGAAGACTACAGATTAATTCCAAGCGTATGAAAAAGCCAATAGATGATGAGCAAACCGTCAGATGCATAAAGAATGTCGAAATCGTGTTGCAGAGCGTAATGGCCGAGATACATGAACTGAGACAGCATCAAATGGACTTTAAAACTGAGATGAAAGAACAGCTAGATCAGCTACAAGTGAAGCAACAACAAACAGAAAGTTCATTCCATAATCTATATGTGAAGCAGCAAGAAACAGAACAATCAGTATCTACGCTCTCGAAAGATGTGGCAGTAGGAATAGATAAATGTAACCAAAAAATTGACGACTTAAATGAATTGCCCAGACGGACAGATTTACCAAGTCAACTCTGCGATTTTCGTCTGGAAATAAAAGGGCTGAGCAAGAAAGTTGACACGCACTTTGGTGATATGAATATATCAGTACAAGCGGTTGAAAGGTCAATTATGTCACTACAGAATGGTTTTGACAATAGTTCAGAGGAGTGCAAGACCAATGATAAACAGATACAGGAAAATCTGACTGAAATAAAGACGGACATGAGTAGAGTAAAACAAACTATTACGGATATTGAAAAAAACGCTGACTGTTATATCAGAGGGTGAAGTTTTCTCAAAACCGAATAAATCCACAAAAGCCAAGACAAATGATGAAGAAATAATTATACTACCTGATACAAACATTTATAAAGAATTAGAAGTCGAGGACGGTGAATCGGAAGTAACTTTTAAGAATGTGGATGGCGGTGTGACTAGGGAAATCAGCGAGGTAGACAAAACATTAGAAGTAGATGAAGGTGAGAGAAATGGTTCAGTCGAGAGACCTACAAATACCCAACATGAAAATACGGCACCACAGGCTTTAAATCGATCTGAGACAATTGCAAGGCGATCAACACAACCTGCAAAAAGAAATGTAATGAATGAGCAAAGGACAGTACATTCAAAAAGGGAGAAAATATACTTGATAGGAGATTCTATATCGGGACAGGTTAACCCTGCTTTACTGGGAAAGGCTACGAAATCGTATGTTCAGAAGCTAAAAGCGCCTAAGATTGATGACTTACAGAAACTGACAGACCATGTAAAGGACGCTAAGATGATTATAATACATACAGGTATTAACAATCTACGACAGAAAGAGGCAATGGCTGATCCCACGGAGACGCTAATTAACGCTGTGGTGAGTTTTAAAGACGAAGCGCCTGGTAGTAAGATAGTTATATCCAAAGCCATTCCCATTGGTAATCATCAAATAGATATCGATAGAATTATCTACAACGCAGAAAGTGAGAAGAAGTTACGGGAAGTTCTAGAAGAAGAAGTCACATTCTTAGATCATGGGAATCTAGCGGAACGAGGGATGCCAATACAGAAATACTACAGACAAGACCTGATACATCTGTCAAATCATGGTGTTGCAGTATTTGCCCAGAATTTAGAACAAGGAATATCAAATTTGTTATGGAAAGATGGGAAACGAGACATCGCTGATCAACGAGATACCCAGACGAGCTTGTATCAGGATGGAGAAAGAAGTGGAGGAAGGGATCACCAGGATGACAGGGAGAGGGTGTCAGCCAGGCCCTATAGATCATCGTATTCGCATGACAACAACAGAAATAAGTATTACAGACAAGGAAGTTACCGAGGAAGGAATGCACAGGGCAACTGGGATCGGGATGACGGATACAATCGCAGACATATGTTAGGACACTCCGAAGATAATAAATACCGCTACAGAGACAGTTTTCATGATAATGACAAAAACAGATTCGATAACAGAAGATATAACAGAAGGAGGGACAATCGGTATAGCGATTATTCAAGACGCAAGGATAGCTACTATTATGAGGACTCTTATGACGATGGCACATGATGCTCTATTCAAGATAAACATTTTGAGAAAGACAATGATGATTATTATTTACATCAAAGTAATAGACGGTGGTAATATGTACCATTTAGTGTGTAATTGGGACACTAGTGAATAGTGGTTTATGAAAACATGTTGATTTAACAAATAAGAGAAGCTTAAAAGTTAACAGAATTTAAATTCTGCTACATTTATAAATTTATAAGTATGGGCTTACAAACATAACTTTTTATGCTTCCTATAAATTTCAGTCAATGGTATCATATGACATTAATTTATCAGTTAAGATGAATAGTATCATTTTGCTATATTAATTTTCTCTTTTCACTCTAATCTTAATTTGTAAAGTTGTAACATGCTATAATGATGTTGACTAAAAGTGCAAAAAAGTTTTTGACAATAAGCTGTTGGAATATAAATGGTTTGGAGTTTAAGGCTAACGGAGTCAAAAGTAACAAGTTAAACGACCAGGAGGTTATCAGTAAACTTGATAAATCCGATTTCATAGGTTTAGTGGAGACGCATGCGGACCAAACAACTGATATATCTTTACAAGGCTATTATGTATTTCGGAAAGATCGACCAAAACATCAGAAAGCCTGGAAATCATCAGGTGGAATAGCTGTCATGGTAAAGGAATCATATAGAAATGCATGCAAGTTTGATCCTTTATCAGACAGTGACATCATCTGGGTTCGAGTACAGAAACAACTCACAAATTTAAATTCTGATTTGTATTTAGGTTTTGTGTATTTATCCCCATCAAATTCTTCTTATGGGAAAACACACGGGAAGGATATACTACAAAAAATTGAGAAACATGTTGAGTTTTTCTCTTGTAAAGGTAAAGTCATGTTATGTGGAGACTTTAATGCTCGGGTAGGAGAAAGTATTGATTTTTTAGACAAAGAAGAAGACCCCCATTTACCTCTGTCCCATGATGAAACATTTGGATTTATTCTACCCAGAGTCTCTCATGATAGAAAAACCATTAATCAGCATGGTAAATGGCTTGTTGATATTTGTAATGATAACCAAATGTATTTATTAAATGGCCGTACTTTAGGTGATTTGACTGGCAAGTTTACTTGTCACACATTTAGGGGGAGTAGTGTTATAGATTATTTCATCTCTAGTACATCTCTTTCTAATTCAGTTTTTAGCATGAATGTACATGATTTAAGTCTTTTTTCCGACCACTGCTTAATATCGATGCAGTTAAAAGTTTCTTGCGATATTGATGAGGATTTTTCTAAAAATGAGATTGCTATCAATAACACATATTTGCCAGATAGATTTATTTGGTCTGAAGACGCTAAACAGCGATATCAAGAATCTTTCAAATCAGCTGATGTTAAATATAAATTGCATGATATAGATAAAATGCTTGAGCAAATTGAAACAAACAGTGCTGGCATTGAGTCTATAATTGAAAAGGTTACTGATGTTCTGGTGTTTGCAGGAAATAAATCGTTAGTTAGAAAATCGTTCAAACCTAAAAGAAAGTCATTTCATAAAGCCAGTAAGAAATGGTATGATTTGGATTGCAGAACTATGCTGAAAGACTTAAAGTCGGCCAAAAATGCTTTTAATAGAAATACTTGTAGTAATGTATTACGTATGCAATATTACAGAAAATATAAAGAATATAAAAAAATAATAAAACATAGAAGAAGGCGGTACAGACATTCCTTAACAGTTGCATTAAACCAGGTCATGGATGATGATCCAAAGACTGCCTGGAAAATCATAAATGAGCTGAAAAATGAGACTTTACCCCCTGATAAGGCAGAAAAAATAAGTCGGACTCAATGGTACTCTCATTTTAAAGATTTGTTGAAAGATAACACCTGTAAAATTGATGAAGCAAGGCAGAGAGTTGTTAAAGATGAACTTCGATATTATGAAAACTCTACACAATCAGGGAACTTAGATTTTATAATAACTGAGAAAGAAATTGCAGATGCATGTAAGAAACTAAAAAACAATAAATCCAGCGCCTACGATCTGATAAAAAATGAAATGATCAAATCAGCTCTCCCTTTTATTAGTTCAAGACTTGTTACAGTATTCAATATTCTTCTAAAAACTGGTATATTTCCAATGTCTTGGACTGAAGGTATCATTGTACCCGTTCACAAGCAAGGCTGTGATACTGAACCTAATAACTATCGAGCAACGTTAAACAGTTGCTTTGGTAAATTATTTTGTCATATACTTAATGAAAGAATTTCTAAACACCTGGAGGAGAGAGCATATATTAAAAGGGAGCAAGCCGGATTTCGTAAAAACTTTCGCACTGCAGACCAAGTATTCATTCTAAAAACAATTGTTGATAAGTACATCAAGACAAACAGTAAACAAAATAAATTATTCAGTTGTTTCATTGATTTGAAAAAGGCATTCGATACGGTTTGGCATGCTGGTTTATTGTTAAAATTACAAAAAGCTGGGATAAATGGTAAAATTTATGAATTAATTCGCTCTATGTATCAATATTCAAATTCACGGGTGAAATGTAAACATACCTTGACGGAACCTATTAGTATTAAACAGGGTGTTCATCAAGGTAATGTTCTTAGTCCACTTTTATTCAATATATTTATCAATGACGTTGGTACTGAAACGAGCGAAAGAGATGCCCCCATTTTGCACGATTCAAAGGTAAATTATTTGTTATATGCAGATGACTTAGTTTTACTCTCAACCTCACAAGAGGAACTACAAGGGAATTTAGTAAAACTCTATGAATATTGTAATAAGTGGGGCCTTAAGATAAACACGGACAAATAAAAAATAATGACATTTTCTAAAGGTGGTCGAATGTTAAAAGATAACTTTAAATTCTTTGTGGGTGAAGACGAGCTTGAACATGTTAATCAATATAAATATCTTGGAGTCAATATAAGCAATACGGCTAAATTTTCTGTAGCAGAGAAAACACTTGGTTTAAAAGCGAGCAGAGCACTGTTCTCAATCAAACAGAGTATATTTGATAAAAACATTAAACCTTCATCTTTGTTAAGCATATTTGAGGCTCTTGTCAAACCCATTGCCTCATATGGAAGTGAAATATGGGCTGCTTACAAACCATCTTATAAAAACAAAACATTGGATGAGATGTTTGAACAGTCACTAAAAAGTAACAGTGAATTTGATAAAGTATTCATTAAGTTTTGTAAATATGTGCTAGGAGTTCAATCCAAGGCTTGCAATTTTGCTGTCTTCAGCGAACTTGGCCAGTACCCCTTATTGATAGCTATTTTAACAAGTTGTATTAACTTTTGGCTGCACACTATTCAGTCAAACAGTGATTCGTTAATATTTAAGGCATACTCGGAGCAATTTAGCAGCTCTAACGATAAAGGTATATGGGTACAGTTTATAAAAAAGATTATGCATGAATTGGGATTTTCCCATGTGTTGAATAATCACCCCACTTTTGACTCTGATGCTCTTCTTGCTGCAGTCAAGCACAAGCTGAAAGAAAGATTTATGTCATTTTGGAAGAATCGCATTTCAGGGGATGAGGGGATGAAAAAATTGCAGACTTACAAATTTCTGAAACAAAGTTTTGGATTTGAGCCTTATCTTGATTATCTACATGATAAAAGTATCAGAAAATGTCTGACTTCATTTAGGATAAGTGCCCATAGACTGAGAATAGAACGGGGTAGATACTGTGGGGAAACACCGGAGCGAAGATTATGTATGAGTTGTAATGTCATTGAAGACGAAGTTCATTTTTTATGTCACTGTAAAAAGTATGAGACGGCAAGATTACAGCTGTTTGAAACTATACAAACAATAGACTTTAGGTCGAGTAGGGATCATGAAGAAACCTTTTTAGGCTTGATGAAAAATTCAGATATGAGTGTTATTAAAGCTGTGGCAAAATTTATTCAGGATTGTCAAATAATATGAGTTTTAAATTCCAAACCATTCGTTTCTAACCATATTTGTAATATATATATAATTCATTAATGTCTATGTCTGTGGATTTGTGTGTCTGTATGTGTGTTTGTATGTATATGTCTGTTTCATGATCTTTTTTGTTGTGTGTGTCATTTGCCTTTAACCCATATTGTGGGTATAATTGAGCAATAAAATAAATTCTATTCTATTCTAAATTCTATTCTATTCTATTCTATTCTATTCATGATTGACGTATTCTCACATGCTGGATAAAAAGCTATCTTTTGACCGGACCCAAGTGTGGTCTCTTACTATGGGACAGTGGGTGCTTCAAACAGACTGAAAGGATAAGTGTAACATATTATGAATGGGTTTACAAAAGATTGTATGATTTTAAAGAAGAAATAATGTTAATAGTGTTAATAGTGTTTCACGGAGATGTTGCACTGATGAGTAAGGAGGCCTTCATGCGGACTGAACAAATTATTTGTCTAAATCGCGAAGTAAGGGCGAGGATTGTGGCCACGTAAAATCGATTTAAGCCCCCCAGTTGAATTCTTTCCACTGACCGTTCCAAGGCGGTTCTTCTGTGGCGGTGTATTTATGTTGTTGTTTGTTTCTTACTGTGTGTATCACTTGTGTCTTTTTATTTTGGATGGACATTTGGCCATTTTGTGGGAGGGTAGCTGTCCGTATGGCCTTCCTTTGTTTAGGTTTCCATTATGGTCTGGTCGCTTCATATTTGTGTTTCTTTCCCTTTGGTGTCTTTGATGGGTGGAGTGAGTTAGTTGTATCGATTCCTGATCTTTGTTTTACTTCTACTCTACCTATACAATTAACTCACCAAGGGGTGAAGCTTTGGCTTATCACTTCGATGTGGTTTATATTTTGTTTTCCTTCGAAGCCTTCCGTACTTCTCCCATACTAAGCTTTTATGTAGAAGCAGGAGAACAATCTTTAACTTCGCGCAGAAAGAAACGTTCTCTTCAGTATGCTATTAGATTAAATCGATTTAAGCCCCCCAGTGGAATTCTTTCCACTGACCGTTCCAAGGCGGTTCTTCCGTGGCGGTTTATTTATGTTGTTGTTTGTTACTTACTGTGTGTATCACTTGTGTCTTTTTATTTTGGATGGCCGTTTGGCAATTTTGTGGGAAAGTAACTGTCCTTATGGCCTTCTTTTGTTTGGGTTTCCGTTGTGGTCTGGTCGCTTCGTGTTTGTGTTTCTTTCCTTCGGTGTCTTTGATGGGTGGAATGGGTTAATTGTATCGATTCCTGATCTTTGTTTTACTTCTACTTTTAATTGTAACTTGTCGTAATAGTAGAATTGTGCTCGCTTGAATAGTCAACTTTCAGAGCACAAACGAGTTGGGTTAGCATGTGATGCTTAAATATCGAGGCACTGATATTTGATGCTTTGAATTACTAGACACTTATAGTTGATGCTTTAAGAAAACTAGGCACTGATAGTTGATGCTTTAAACAACTAGGCACTGATATTTGAAGCTTTGAATAACTGTGCACTGCTATTTGATGCTTTAATTAACTAGGCACAGATACTTGATGCTTTGGACAATTAGGCAATAATATTTGATGATTTAAATAACTAGGTATTTGATATGCAATGCCTTGAATAACTAGACACTGTTATTTGATGCTTTGAACAACTTGGCTCTGATATTTATCTTCGTGAAGCAACTTTCCGGTCAGAAAAGGAGAGTCGCTCATCAAACTGAACAGACGCAAAATCTAATTATAGAGCATCCCATACACATGATTTCTCGCGTGAGTACGTGACATATTGCTGAATCAGAGTATTTGTACGAAAATTCTTGTGATGCAAATGAGCAATATCCCATTTCAAATTGTGGAAGCAGTTTGTCTGTTTCAATTTTGTCACTCCGTCTTTCTGGTCAAAGTGTTATAGGAAATACATTAACCCTTGTGCTGCTGAGCCCGGATATGTCTGATCTTTCAAACAATGCAGATCCAGATAAGATGGCTTCTGAAGAAGCCATCTGATCAGGATCTTCATTGTTTGCCATTCATTTTATGAATTTGTTGCAATGATTTGCATCAAGTAATCCGATTGGTTGATAATCAGTAGTGGGTGTGGCATATATGAATATTCAGAAGGACAAGGGTTAATGATAAAATGAATACTGCCGGGACACAACCATACAACCAGAAGGCTCGCGCGACCAGTGACGACTCGTATCAAACTGCGCATGTGCAGTTCAGACTGCGCAGTCTGATGTGAGTCTTCGCAAATCGCCTTAACATTCTAAACATTCTATAGCGATAGCGTCTGCGCTTCCATAGAGCGATAAGCAAAGATGGTCGGAGTCTAACGGTTGGTTTTCTTTTGCTCCAGCATTTCAGTGGTTTCTTGCTGTCGAGTCCTCACCGTTGTCTCACCTCTGTGGTTCTTTGATTTTTTTGTGTTTACGGAGATGTTGCACTGATGAGTTAGGAGGCCTTCATGCGGACTGAACAAATTATTTGTCTAAATCGCGACGGAAGTAAGGGCGAGGATTGTGGCCACGTAAAATCGATTTAAGCCCCCCAGTGAAAATCTTTCCACTGACAGTTCCAAGGCGGTTCTTCTGTGGCGGTTTATTTATGTCGTTGTTTGTTACTTACTGTGTGTATCACTTGTGTCTTTTTATTTTGGATGGCCATATGGCCATTTCGTGGGAAAGTAACTGTCCTTATGGCCTTCCTTTGTTTAGGTTCCCATTATGGTCTGGTCGCTTAATGTTTGTGTTTCTTTCCCTTTGGTGTCTTTGATGGGTGGAGTAAGTTAATTGTATCGATTCCTGATCTTAGTCTTACTTCTACTTTACCAGACTTATTTGATGCCGAGGTTGAGCTGCGTCTTTACATAACGCTCATGTCTGCTTTTAGTTTTTTTTTTTTTTTCGAGCTGCGGCTGAATTGTTATTTGCTGGAGGTTGCCAACGGTTAATCTCGGCAACAAAGTTGGATGCGCGTGTGGCTGGTGATAAGGAGGTCATGGGTTCAGTGCCTGCCGGGTCGGCTCCATTCTTTCGTGGAAATTGATCAGGAAATTATTTTGCGGCGATTCTGCCCCTTTGGTGAGTCAAGAAAGACCACTGTCACTTTCTGACGAAAGAGTATGCAATATATGGATAATTGCATATGTATAAGCCTGTCCAGGGAGACTGAAAACAGTGACTGGGTCGTTAAACATCTGCCTGTGCCTGTGCCCAACTAAATGTGCGGACAGTTAACATAAATACCGGCGAGCGCACGCAAATACGCAGCTCAACTGTCTGATCTGAATCTCTTGCACATAACAACTCTAACCATTTTGTGTTATATGCATAGCAACATATAAGGTAAGTATTTTGTGATAACTGAATGATAGTTTTCCTTATTTCTCCATATAAACCTATGTTGTGGGTACTCATTAGAACCGCCTCAGTGAGGCGGTTCTAATGAATACCAACAGCAAAGGTTTCTATGGAGGAATGACAAAAACTATCCTTCAATAATCACAAAATACTTACAATATCTGTTGCTATGGTTATATGCTCAGAGAGAGAGAGAGAGAGAGAGAGAGAGAGAGAGAGAGAGAGAGAGAGAGAGAGAGAGAGAGTAGAATGGATAAAAACAATATTTATCATGTTAACCCCTATCTTTGCAAACAGTGTAGATCCAGATCAGATGGCTTCTGAAGAAGCCATCTGATCAGGATCTACACTGTTTGACATTCAGAATATGAATTTGTAGCAATAAATAACATCAAGTAATCTGATTGGTCCAAAGTCAGAGATGGGTGTGGCTAAAATGAATATTCAGCAAGAAGAAGCATAAACAACACATCTATACAATGTAATGGCTACGGAAATGGGAAACTAACCCGAACACAGAAAAACAATCTCCTACCTAATAGCATTGGACAGACCCATTTGCTATTTGCAATTTTTGGGCTGTCTGGTATATTTCGTTAATTGCAAGTTTATATAAATCCCTGTGTTCTTTTAAAGTAAACCGTAAAGACCCGGGAACCTGAAAAGTATCATATACATATACCTGAGTCATTGCTTTTCATCGCGTTAACAAATGCGAGCAATGAAAATCCTTAATTATCCCTGTTAATACAGAGAGAAGTTGGGTTTACACGTGTATTGATTACAGTCTTTCTTCTTACTGAAAAAATAAGATTGTTACCGTGATACCGTGATAACGCATTTACATGATGAAGGCCTCAGCCTGTAACTCCCGCTCTGGTCTTCTTGGAAAGATGCTTGTACAGGACGTATGCGTGGTGCGTATTGTACAGTCGATCTTTCCATGTCATGCCCTCCCCTTGTTGGTGTTCGTTAGAGCCGCCCTCATGTCCTTGTTGGTGGTTGTTAGAGCCGCCCTAACGAAACGGCTCTGAGAAGCATCCACCAATCTATGTTTGAAGCCGAAAGAAGAAAACCATTACACTTTTTCTTCAGAAATTTTGTATTTGTCAGCCGTCAAAAAATAATGGAATCTATGATGGGGATGAGACCGAGTCTAGGAAATTTCAGGCACGTTTTCGACTTATTCAAGTCTCATGCTCAGCTAGTCTCCTTTCCCTACATCATAGTGTAGTTTATATTTTCTTGTCCTTTGGGATCATGGATTCCATTGAGGAATTTTGAAAATATTTGAGGGTCACTGATGAGGCCTAATTGGCCGAAACTAGCTAGACTGGCCCAGAAAACATGTGCACTTTATATTAACCGGTTCTGTTGCTTCCAAAGGTAAATAAAAATCAAAAATGAAAATAAAAATCAAAAATGAGTTCTATAATAACCCTTTAATAGAACATATTTAAATAAACTGAAAACGAGCCTGAGATTTTCCTTGTCGTGGTCTCAACCCCATCAATGATTATTTTTCTCACCCGTCAAAAATGGCATGGGCTAATTATTCCATTTTCGAACTTACTAAAATAGGCATAGTGATCCCGAACGAAATGTGTGATATTTTCCTATTGCATCATTTTAACCCTTATCTTGCTGTTCACGACAACCCTTATCTTTGCAAACAGCACTAGATCCAGATCAGATGGCTTCTGAAGAAGCCATCTGATCAGGATCTAAACTGTTTGGCATTTAGTTTATGAATTTGTAGCAATTAATTACATCAAATTATTTGATTGGTTGATAGACAGAAATGGGTGTGGCTTAAATGAATATTCAGCAAGAGAAGGGTTAAGATAGATTGTTCCATCTCATCGTGTAAACCGTGCAGTATTGGATTGATTGATTGACTGATTGTTTTGGGTTTAGCGACATGTCAACCCTTGTGGGTCATTTTGTGTCGTCTCCGAAAGTAGGAGAGTAAAGGGAGATAGAAGAGATAGTGGAGGAGATGATTTTGTTTGTTTGATTTGAGGTTTAACGTCCCCGTCAACACTGTAAAGGTCCTTTTTGGAGACGTTGCTTCCAATTTTGTGGGACTTTTACCCGACATTGAGATGGAATGACGACATCTCAAGCCCTGTCGCCCAATGAAACCAATAGGGTTTATTAGCATGGACGGTCGCCTCGCACCGCGGTTCCTGGACAGGCTTAGATCCTCTAAGCTGTTTACCAGTACTAGTGTGGTGGCTGGATTCAGCTCTGCGTGGAAGCATCAAGCAGCCCATATATTTCTTCAAGCCCCTATGGGCGGGGGCCCATAGGGGAGTAAATGGAGATAGAAGAAATAGTGGAGGAGATGAAAGTTAGAGACAGGGAGGGGAGGAAAATGAATGCAATTGTATACACAGAAGAAATAACAACACTCCCCGTCTACCTTTACCTGCTGCAAGGACAGTAGGCCTTGCCCAACTGTAAGCCAATATCAGTTGGACGCCGAGTGACGCAAGATACATGTCACCTTTACCTCACCCAACCCCCCACAAACCGTACAGAAACAAGAAAGTCTCTACAAGCCCTTAATTTTCTCTATAACGCGAAATTTCTTCCCTGTCGCCTAAAATGACCTTTTCTCTGATAAAAAATGTGATATTTGTTTCATATTTTCACTGCAGGCACAGATTTTTGAAACTCTTTAGAACCGCCTTATTGTGGTTTTTTGGTTACTGAGGCACTTGTAACGCGTACCGTCTTTACCCATTACATAGTAAAATAAGGGTTTACCAGGGTTCATTAACGTGTTGTGTCAGTGAAGTGTGCAAAGGTTACTGTTATATACGTGACTTGAAAATTGCACTTTTACGATTGTCGTCCTGGTCATTTCTTGGTAGTAAAGAAACATTCAATGAATTTATTTAATATGTATCCAACATTCTGCCGTCATTGATACACAATAGGACAGTAAATGCCCGACAATAGACTGTCTTGTTAATTTCCAGAGAGAGTAAACGAATAAAAATGTCACTATGAAATAAGCAAGCGCATGACAAAATCTACTATAGCCCCTATATGCCCAGCATTGTCTCAGATCAGCCTGCACATCTTACCAGTATGGTAAGACATTTCGCTTACCTCTCTGTATATAACACGAAACTATAATAGGCTCACGCGATCAGCGAAGACTCAGATCAGACTGCGCGCCTGCGCAGTCTGATCTGAGTCTTTGCTGTTCGCACAGGTCTTATGTAGGTTTTATCGCTCGCTGTCCCAGAATGATAGATGCGCAATAAATACAGATGTTCTCTGGAACTAAAGAAACAGCCGAGAATGATCATTCCAAGAATAAAATACGTTATTGTATTTCTATCAAGCTTGACATTTTATTGAGGAAAACCAAGACAAAAGCGACAGTGCTTGAAGAAAATTTTATTTATTTGTTTATTTTTCAATGTTGTTAGATAAACTAATCGACTTGATGTGACCTTAATAGTGTTGATTAGGCAGTCAGTGTCAAACCGAAATTCATGGTCCCGTGCTTTCCATGATCTTGGTGCCGGCCTCGGTAACTCAGTCGGGTGGGTGTCTGACTGGTGATCAGGAGGTCGCGAGTTCGATACCTGCCGGGGTCGGCAACATTCCAGCATTGAAATTGATCATGGAATCATTTCCACTGTCTTGTTCTCCGATCCGTTGATTCAAGAGGGACGGTTAACAGTTTCTGGTGAAAGAATGTGCAGTGTACTGGTTAACCCCTGATGTATAAATGTGGCCAGGAAAAGTGTAGTTAACTGACCGGCTTGATATCGCACAAATAGTGTTGTCTGGGCCAACATTAACAAACCAAACAACTCATGATTCGAGTGGACCGCAGTGTGTAGATTTCTACAATGAAATATTTTGACTATGTGAAATGTACGTATCAAAATGTCTAACTATTGTAAAACATTTCATTAAAACGCTATAAACAATATAATTAAACGGCTCCCATCAGTGTTTCATCTCTGACAGATTTCGTAGTCAACTGAATCCATTAATCATTGGCCATTGATTTTGCATCTATTTGGCTTCGTATTCATTCTTGTATTCATTATTTAGGCCGCTAAATTCATGGAGAACCAACTATTCATTCGGACAAACCAGACTTGTGCAAGATTCTCTGTTTTAGGTACACAGAACCCGCGTTATAACGACATTCGTTACAACGGTGAAACTCGTTATAACGGCAATTTCAATGGAATGAATTCTTAGGTCAAGGTTTAGCCTCGATTCCGAGCGGTTTGGGCTTTCCTCGGGTTGGAGATGCCCAAATCGAATCCATAGTCATGAGAAATTATTGTTATTTATTACTCCAAGAAGTCGAAGTCGAGGCGATGAGGCGATTCTAACAAAATGTCTATAAAATTTGTTTCTTGGAGTAATTATGTGGAAAAGACCTTTTATAACCTATCATAATCCTAACTTGGAATCTTTATGACGGCAAATTCATTATAAAGGCACAATAATAGGGAACAAATACTGTCGTTATAACGCGGGTCTCTGTAGCCTACTTATTAGAATCGCCTCCATGGTGCTGGTCAAAAGAGCTCTCTCACTGTCTATCTTTGGTCGGAATAGACTGCGTCTTCATTTCTTTCTTTAAACATTGAAGGAAAGCAATATAGCCCTAATACAGTTGGATTAGCATTTCCTTGCTAGCCAATCAGAGGGAATTTCCATACAGCATTTCGGATCGGAGCACATTGGTTTCGACTGAATATTGGTAGTTTTGCAGTCAAGATATCGGTTTGTCATCTGCTCAGTAACTTAACTTCTAAAAGTCATTTTTACCATTGTACAATTATTGTTTTTACATTGTGGTAGTTAAATTTGGAATTTTAAAAATGTGGACAAGGTTTTCAATATAATACGGCAGAGGTAAGTATGCAATGTCCTGAGGATGCAATGACATTCCGCTTTGAAAACCACCTAAAATTAAGACTAGTTCTGCTTTATAAAGATTATTCAGCTAAAGTATAACTTCAATGGCTCGAACTTGGTTGACTCGTTTACCAAGGATGAGTCGAATCCGTTCTTGAGTCCGCAGGGAATTTGACAGGGATAACTAATGAAGATTGTCTTCTGTTAGCTTGCAAATGTATGTTGTGCAAATGAATGTCATTAGAATCGCATCGATGAGGCGATTCTAATGAGTACACACAACAAACATCAATTATAATAAAAAGAAAACGAGATATCCCGAAATTATCTCCATTATGCATCCTGGTATGGCACTAATAGTAGCCCTCCGTCGCTCGAACTACCGCTGTTTCGAACATATTTTCATGGTCTCACAGGGGTTCGAGCCATCGAAGTTCGATTTGTGTTTTCTGCGTACCATATCCTTTGTACTGTATTTTGCTCGTTCCAGTGAGTATTTCAATATTTAATCACATTAACAAGTCAACATCATAAAAAGATCTTACACTCGTGGTCAGTTCATATGATATTCATGAAAGGAGCCTGCGATGAGTTTCATTAATTTCATATGAAATGGCCACGAGTGTATGTTTTTGTTTATCGTATAGCGATATTTCCGAAAAAGTTCAAAAAATTTCCATATAAAGTATATGTTCGGATGTTGGGGTTTAACAAAGTACACATTATTTTCTAATTTTTGCTCACAAACACAGAGTGTGGTCACTCGATCAGGCGGGTTAAACGAGCATCCAAATTCTGTGATTGAAGCGCGAATAATAAAAAAAAGACATCGCATTCTTTTCATAAAAAATGGCATTTCAGGTACGGCAGAGAGTACAGCTGGTATGGGTATGCTATCATTATGTTGAACACATGCATGCACTGTAAAGTTTTCAAATCGCGCGTATGCAAATACAGTCCCACCTGTGTTAAGCAAGCACCTTAAGGGATAACCAAAATTTGCTTGCTTAACACAGGTGCTTGCTTAATACAGGTGAATTTTAATGTCTTTGCCTTTTTGGGGAAACAAAAGCATGCTTGTTTAAAACAGGTTAATAATAGAGGTGGCCACTATGACAGGTTTTACTGTATTGTCGTCCATCTGATATAGTGCATTTTCGTCTAAAATTGACATTTATTCTGATGAAAATGTGTAATACTCGTCTTATTAATACGTCAAATGAGCCCCGCCAAGCGAATATGTGTCTTCGAGCATTCCGTCATGACAAATTTTAACTGCGCATGCCCAGCCATTCAGAGGGGCCAGGGATATGGCTTTCTGTCTGAAGGTTCCTCTTGATTTACTGCTTGTATGAGCGAGCAGCGAAGGTTCTGGCGAGACTGCGCGGATGCGCAGGTTCGCCTGAACCTTCGCTGCTCGCATAGGCGATATGTACCAAAATCGCTTGACGGGGCCCAAATATAGATTGTGGGTGCTCGTGAGAACCACCTCTTTGAAGCGGTTCTTACAAATACCCATAATCTATGCTTTAGGACTTAGGACAGAAATAAGAAAAACTAATGTTTACCTTTATAAACCCAAGTTTTTCTATCAAAGGGGGGTTAACAATGATGTTCATAACATGATATATGCGGACAGGCTGTTTTTAAAAGAATTTTCTTGCATAAAATCCTATGAACATAGCTGTTTGAAGCTTTTCTAGATCTTGAACTGACCAAACACAAAAATCCAATTTGAAATCATGAAATTAACGTGCTGTTTGAACATGGTGTTTGGATTTTTTGATATCACAAGATGAACCTTGCTGTTTTACGTTACGTTTAGCGACGTAACGTTATCGTGCTTAACGTAGTATTTAAGGATTTTATGATGACGTCAGAGGGTCATTGGTAACGGGCGTCAATGTCATCAACATTCTGAACTAGTCGACATTTAGGTTTGTTGGTACAGTGGCGATAACGTTCGACCTACCCATTTTTGCGTTTAGGGTCCGTTTTGAAACCGTTGCAAAACGTTTGCGTTTCGACAACGGTTCGAGCGTTTCATATCGTTTTGACCAATCAAAAGTCAAGGCGAATCGTTTCAGACAAACGGTAAATTTGCGCATGCGCTCTGAAAAGATCAAAACGCTATTGAAAACGCTTTCCCGTTTTGGCCAATAGTATGACCGTTTGACACCGTTTTATGACTGAGCCAATCGAATTATGCATTAAGCGCATATGCGCAATCGCTTTAGTTGACTTAAATACATGTGCATGTTTATTTACGATTATCTTCAACAGCTTAACATATATATTCACTACAATCGCGTCATTTAAAATTAAAGTTATATTTGAGAAAAAAAAGAATATTCTGTAAGTACATGTATGTCATTGTTTAAGAAATGACATGATCATTGACTTTAAATACAGAGTACAAAGAACAATCTTAACTAAACAATACATATATAAAGAACAATTGAGAATGACATGGATAATACCTCAGCTTAATGCATGATAAATTTTCAGACAATACGTTCATCCTAAAAATCTTTATGGATTTTTTTCTAAAAACAAAAGAACCAATAAAAAAAAAAGAAAGAAAAACAAACAAATAAGTGTATCGAAGATTTAACCCATATATGCCTAGCGGCCCTTTTGCGGAACATTGGCAAATAGTGCAGACCCAGATCAGACGACACAAAACACGACGCCTGACCTGGGTCTACACTGTTTGCTGAAAGTACAAACATTGTTGCAAAATGTGTCGCTAATAAAACAAACCTGGCATCCCAATAATTGGAAATGGACCAATCCAAACTTATTAGGTGTGAGATTCCATCTTTGTCAAATACGGGTTAAGAAAATGCATTAACTGAGAAATGCTCTTTGTTTGTTTAAATGTTAAGGAAATATTTGCGCCAAACTGAGGCCAAAATTATTAGAACCCCTGTATATTCTGGCAATTACAGATGGCCGTATTTCCAAAGACATTAGGGTCATATAATAGTATTGGCGAGATTTGTCACGGACCACACTTCACTTACGTTGCCATGCAACGCCAGGTAATGTGTTTACACGCGTGTGTAATATCTGCTGTCCGGAAACTGTTATACATTAGTCGATATTTGTTATATGTTAATTCAGAATTTCTAAATTATTCATCATCACATCAAAAAAAGTCCGTTAAATAAACACTCCAACATGTCCAACTAGATCCCACATTATCTCAAGAGCATTGAATGTGGGTTTTTGTTTGAACCGATTTGTTGAAGCGGTTTTAAAAATCACCCTACAGCTAATGCATCAGGATCACAAGTCCATGAATAGAAGGCCCCTCTAATCCCCACAGTATATAGAGCACATTGGGTTTACGAGGTTTTCCTTTTTTCCTTATTTTTGCTCCAAAACATAGATTACGGGTACTCCTTAAAACTGTCTGGACAGGGCGGTTCTTATGAGCATTTTTTTTTTAGAAAATGGGATTTACGGGGAATTCATTATTTTTTTTTTTTTCTAAAACATAGATTGCGAATACTCGTTAAAACCGTATTACCAAGGTGGTTCTAATGAGCAGTCATAAATTTATAAATATGGCAGAATTAAAAAAAAACATTTTCATCTGAGAAACGTTAGTTTTAGAGACATTTAGCGCACGGGAGCGTAATCATAATGGTTTGATGCAGATATAAGCGCGAATGATAATTATCTTTTTTTATTATTTTTATTTTTCGTCTGAATATTATGGAAGAATGCAGCTTGTCTCGTGCCTCTATTTTCCTAAAGCGAATTATGAAATAGAACGCGTTAATCAGTATTTGTTAATTAATACCCCTGCAACCCAACTTTTTTGAAAAACAAAGTACACGGCGGTTATAACGAGCTTTGTTGAATCTATGTTCCGAGCATAAAATTTATAAGTTTTCACTCGAAACTAAGAATAACTATTTTGGAGATTTCATCTTCAACGGTACTTTACAAAAACACGCCTATTCAAATATATTGAAAGTTTTGTCACCAAAAATTGAAAATTTTCTGACAAAATATCCGATATCTTGCATTTTTTCTGCTCTAAACATGGATTGCTGATCTTCACCGAACGTGAACCTAAACATAGATTGCTGGTCCTCGTTAGAACCGCTTCGAGCAGAAATAGGAAACCGTTAAACCCAGTTGTACTTTATGAAAATGGGGTTCAAGGGGCTCAACATTATATACACACTTTTCATGATGATCTTAACAAAATAATCTGACATTGGCGATTTATCCAAATCGCAGCTGTTAACCTGTGTGCGTTTGTGTGTTCGCGCGCGTGCATGTGTGTGTGTGTGTGTGTGTGTGTGTGTGTGTGTGTGTGTGTGGGGGTGTGTGTGTTTAAAAACGGTGACGGATATTCATGACTGTAAACCCAAATTTTGCGCTTAAGGAAGATTTACGTGAGCGTTTGTTGCATAAAGTAATATAACAGACTAAAATATCCCTTATGGCCATGCTCATGACATACATGAGAAGATAAAAAGGAAAGAAACATAACCATCAGGTTAACAATTCCTTGAAATGAAGTTCCCCATAGACCCCACTTTATCAAGAAAAAACTGGGGTTGACGGGGGAATTCATTATTATTATTATTATTATTGTCTGCTGACATGCCGGCAGACCTTTCCCAAAATCTTAGCCTCAACAGAAGTCACATACCTGTAGCGTAGGTGACCTAGCGTCCATAAGACGTCTAGTCCAGCCCCGCCCCGCCCATTGGGGCTTGAAGAAATAGATGGCTGCATGATGCTTCCACGCAGAGCTGAAACCAACCGCACGTGAGTACTAAGCGTGCCCAGGAAAAGTGGTGCGAGTTGGACCGTCCATGCATATAAACCATATTGGATTTATTAGGCGGCAGGGCTTGAGATGTCATATCTCAATGTCGGGAATAAGTCCCACAATATCGGAACAACGTCTCCAAAATGACCTACACAGTGTTGACGGGGGCGTAAAACCCCAAATCAAACAAACAAATAAACGACGTCTTGTCGGTGTCGCATGGGCGTCGATGCAACATCTTGTTTTGACGCTCGTGCGACGTTAACTTGCTGGGATTTGGAAGCTTCTAACAGGTATGTCGCCTACATGTAGCCTGAGAACTTGTATTGTGTAAGACAATGCCCCATCCAGTAATTCACTTTTATGCTATTCTTCACTTATTTGTCTGTCTATATATGTTTTATCATGATGAGCTGCATAAGCTTAAGCGAATAAAATTTGATTGATTGATTGATTGATTGATTATCTTTCTTATTTCTGTTCAAAGACGACGGTACGACCCCGCCCATCGGGGCTTGAAGAAATATATGGGCTGCATGATGCTTCCACGAGGAGCTGAGTCCGACCCACACACGAGTACTGGTAAACTGCTTAGAGGATCTAAGCCTGCCCAGGCAAAGCGGTGTGAGTGTCGGACCGTCCATGCTTATAAACCCTATTGGTTTTATTGAGCGGTAGGGCTTGAGATGTCATTTCATCTCAATGTCGGGTAAAAGTCCCACAAAATTGGAAGCAACGTCTTCAAAATGACCTTTACAGTGTTGATGGGGACGTTCAACCTCAAATCAAACAAACAAATCAAAGACGTCGGTCGTGGGTGCACATTGGCACCGCCTCAATGAACCAGTTCGGACGAGCACCATCAGCATATCGTTTGAATATTGATCGATTGATTGTTTTTCTTATTTCTGTTCAAAGACATCGGTCGTGGGTACTCATTAGCATCGCCCCAATGAACCGGTTCGAACGAGCACCATCAGCCTATCTTTTGAATATGCATCAGAATAGTATCACAGATGTTTATCAGTAAACATGCTAAAAATGCCCTATGTCACACAGATGTTTGATCGTAATGAAAGATGAAGACACATGATTTTATTTGCATCTGATGCAACTGCCGGGTGATAAAGTAACAAGTGCGTTTTATGGAAATAACAAAACTCTTTATATATACAATTTTCTGGGTTAACAGTTATATACATTGCTATAATATTTCTCCTCAAAAGCGTGGATTGTGGGTACTCGTTAGATCCGTCTCCATTGAATGGTTGTAACGAGCACAGACATTAAATGTTTGGTCCCATTACTGTAATATTTGCGAGTATTATCGATTTCATGCTCAGCATAGTTGAGCATGAAAAATTTTTATTACTTAGGGGCCAAATTATATGAAAGAAGCAGTTTCATCCCACGAGTGTGTTTGGTAAGTGTATCCAAATTAGCAATAAATAAATTAATACCACAGAAAAAGTAAACGCTCAGTTTTTCGAAATAGAAGAAAGAATAAAGGTAACGACGTTGGTTCGTTATACTGTGACTCGGCAAAGTATGTAGTCGACTCTTCATTCTGTGTACATGTCAATTCGCTCTATGCTTGAAGAAATATATGGGCTGCATGATGCTTCCACGCAGAGCTGAATCCAGCCCGCATACTAGTACTGGTAAACCGCTTAGAGGATCTAAGCCTGTCCAGGAACCGCAGTGCGAGGCGGACCGTCCATGCTAATAAACCCTATTGGTTTCATTGGGCGACAGGGCTTGAGATGTCATTTCATCTCAATGTCAGGTAAAAGTCCCACAAAATTGGAAGCAACGTCTCCAAAATGACATTTACAGTGTTGACGGGGACGTTAAACCTCAAATCAAACAAACAAACAATACACATCTTACGTAATCCAGTTTCAAAGACTATCCTAGTCCAAGCTGTTAAGCTATTTTCGATTTTTGCCCTCAGTCAACTTTTTGGAAAATGTAACGTTGGACATACGCTACATAGCGTATGGCATTCCCGATTTTGTTTTCTGTCGGATTCAGTAATAATAATAATAATAATAATAATAATAATAATAATAATATTAACAATAATTATAATAATGACACTCATCATCATCCAACGCTGGTGTGGATGTACATGTATATGGAAATAGTGTCGACCATAATTGGGTGAAATAGTGACAAGTGAAGACAATAAAAAACATGTAAGGAAATAACACACACACGCGGTCGCGCACTTTATATAGTAAATTGGAATTTACAGAAATATACATTATTTTTTCATTCTTCTGCCCATAAACGTTGTTTGTGGCCAATCGTTAGATCTGTCTCACTGGGGCGGTTGTAACGAACACCTACAATCTAAATTTGGATTGAGATGAAAACATTACTTTTCATCTGAAAACTACGTTCTAATGATGTGACAGTTGAAATTTTAGCACTCGGGTGATAAATAAATAAATAAATAAATAAAACATTTAGTACAACGGAAAAACCACTTTATCGAAATCGGACAACACAAATACCGACATTTCCCTATAGGTTTCTTTTGCCGTGACGCGTCTCAGTATGAACCTGTAATTCCGCTGCTAACCTAATGCCCTGCAGGTAACCGCACATCTTCTCAATACCGTCCCGTGTAATCCGATATCAAAGAGCTGCCTTGTTCAATATACAAGTTCCTCATTAATACGTTCGTGGGAAAAATAAGCAGGAAATAACCATAGCAACGTTGTTGAGTTGAATAATAATGTATTATAAAATCAAAATACACCATGTTTTAATAATATTTTTAAAATACACAACACCCGACGTGTGTGTATGTGTGTGTAGGGGGGGGGGGGGGGGTGGGGAGGGTGTTAAATCATTCGCATATACAACTCGCAGTGGTAAACATATATGACGTACGTATCATCATCATCATCATCATCATCATCATCATCATCATCATCATAATCATGTGTGACCACCGTCATCATCAACATCATCATCATCATCATCATCATCATCATCATCATCATCATATATGACGTACGTATCATCATCATCATCATCATCCTCATCATCATGTGTGACCAGCGAGGATAAAGCCTAAACTACGCACATATATACAAATTCTACTAGAGAACCATTGGTTACACATGTGGTCGGTCCCGGTGACCCGGTCTGATGATCACAGAGCAGTGGGTTCTGTCCCCGATGGGCCCAGTAAACTTCTTTCGTGGTGATTGATCCTGAATTATCCCTCGCTTCCACCGATTCTAAAGGGCAAGATGCAACTTTCTGGTGATATAATGTGTAATGTGCTGATCAAATGGTGTTGATCCAAGAAACAATAAGTGGCTTAGAAACTGACTGGCCGGCTCGATATGACCTTAATATAGCTAACTGGACGGTAACAGCGAAGCATGCGAAAGCCTAGGAATACGCAATCTGATATTAGTTTTCCCTAAAACAAACTGGAACACTTGCTTTATGCAGGCCTCGGAAGCATAGTCTGATGCGCGTCTGACTGGTGATCAGGGTTTGCGAGTTCGGTACCTGCCGGCCGGGCAACATTAATTCGTGGGTCTGTAGCAGTCTGACGCGCGTCTGACTGGTGATCAGGGGTTGCGAGTTCGGTACCTGCCGGCCGCGCAACATTAATTCGTGGGTCTGTAGCAGTCTGATGCGCGTCTGACTGGTGATCACAGGTTGCGAGTTCGGTACCTGCCGACCGGGCAACATTAATTCGTGGGTCTGTAGCACAGTCTGATGCGCATCTGACTGGTGATCAGATGTCGCGGGTTCGGTACCCTCTGGTCGGGTAACATTCATTCGTGGATCTGTCTCACAGTCTGTGCGTCTTGCTGGTGATCAGGATTCGCGGGTTGATATACCTGCCGGTCGGACAACATTAATTCGGGGACCTGTAGTACCGTCTGATGTACGTCTGACTGTTGATCAGGTGTCGCGGGTTCGGTAGCTGCCGGTCGGACAATGTTAATTCGGGGACCTGTAGTACAGTCTGATGTACGTCTGGCTGTTGATCAGGTGTCGCGGGTTCGGTAGCTGCCGGTCGGGCGACATTAATTCGAGGATCTGTAGCTCAGTCTGATGCGCGTCTAGCTGGTGATCAGGGGTCGCAAGTTCTGCCAGCCGGGCAACATTCTTACTCCTTTTCCAAAAACATAGATTGTGGGCACTCGTTAGAACGGTCTGACTGATGCAGTTTTACCAGAACCTGTAATCTCTGGAAAATGTGAAAATTTTGCATCCTATAATGTTAGTGGACATAATGGTTTGTTTGTTTGTTTGGATTGGAGTTTAACGGCCCAGTCAACACTATTTAGGTCATTTTTGAGCCGGTCAGTTTACCTATCCACACTTTCCTGGGCAGGCTTATACGTAAGCGGTTAACCAGTACAGTGCACATTCTTTCGCCAGAAACTGACAACTGCCCTTCTTGAATCAGCGGAAGGGAGAGAATGACCGTAGAAAAGATTTCATGATCAATCACCACGAAAGAATGTTGCCGACCCCGGCGGGAGTCGAACCCGCGTCCTCCTGATCACCAGTCAGACGCGCATCCGACTGAGCCAACGAGGCCGGCGGACATAATGGTATCAGACCGGTTGACATAGCGAATGAAACAAAAACAAACAAAAAAAAAAGTTTTCCGACGATATAAAACAATGATATTTGTTTGATATATTATCAAACATTGTGTTTGGTGTTCGGTAACGAGTACCCACAATCTATGTTTTAATTTCTAAATTAGCAAAAATGAAGAAAATATTGTAGATCCCTGTAACCCCATACCTTTGTCTCAACGATGTAGGATGCTAAGGAGCACTCATAATCTGTGTTTCGAGCAAAAAAGATGGTTATTAAGGCGATGCTATCGACTTTACACAATTCATGATTTCAAAAAAAAAAAAAAACGCACAAACCGTATTGAGGCTCCACGTTAGATCCGCCTCTATGAACAGCACGAGAATTATCATATGTCATACACGGTGAAGAGAGAGTGTGTGTGTGTGGGGGGGGGGGGGGTGTTAGAAGGTAGTTGATGACAATTTAGGATAAACGTCTTCATTTCTCCGAAAAAAATGTTGTGGATATTAATGGGTTTTGCCTCACCGAGGCAATTCAAATCACTACCCCTCAATCTCACATTTAACTAGAGTTCTGCATGTCAGAATGCAATATATGTATACGAGTCGAAATAAACGAAAATAGCAGACTCGGTTTTACTGAGTCTGTTCGTGACCAGTACTGATTTGTTTGTTTGATTTGAGGTTTAACGTCCCCGTCAACACTGTAAATGTCATTTGGAGACGTTGCTTCCAATTTTGTGGGACTTTTACCCGACATTGAGATGAAATGACATATCAAGCCCTGTCGCCCAATGAAACCAATAGGGTTTATTAGCATGGGCGGTCCGCCTCGCACCGTCGTTCCTGGACAGGCTTAGATTCTCTAAGTCGTTTACCGGTACTAGTGTGCGAGCCGGATTCAGCTCTGCGTGGAAGCATCATGCAGCCCATATATTTCTTCAATGATCAGTACTGAAATGTGAAAACCGCTTACAGGATCTATGCCTGACCAGCCAAAGTGGTTCGAGGCTGGCCGTCCCTACATATAAACCATTTTTGTTTGTTTGGGCGACAGGGCTTGAGATGTCATTTCATCTCAATGTATGGTAAAAAACACACACACACTCAAAATGGGAATCAATGCCTCAAAAATAAAATAGTGTTTAAGGTGGCGTAAATTCAAAATATCAGAATTTTCACGAGTGCGAAGCGTGAGTGAAAATTCTGATGTTTAGACAAAATTTGTTTGGCATTTATGAAAAAAGAATATTGAAAAAGTAGTCCAGGCTGCCACTGTGAAGATATCGCGATCATATTTATTGTTCACAATAGGAACATACCGTGTTTTCACGACATCATGAAAACAAGCCTATATTTATACCCCCGGCATACGAAGTATGCAATGGGGGTATATAGTTTTTGTCTTTTCCGTCTGTCCGTAAACAATTATTTTGTGTCAAAGATATCTCGGGAACTGCTTCACATAGAAACTTGAAATTTTGCACACATGATCAGTATGACTACTTGTATTGTGGGAAAGAAAATAAGGGCCAAGGGTCAGGCCTTATAGAGTTATTTCCCTTTGTAGTTCCCGCTGTTTAATAGTGTATATTTTTATTTTGTGTCAAAGATTTCTCAATAACTACTGTACATAGAAACTTGAAATTTTGCAAACATGATCAGTATGACTAGTTGTATTGTGGGAAAGAAAATAAGGGCCAAGGGGTCAGGCCTTTTAGAGTTATTTCCCTTTGTAGTTCTTGCTGTAGTGTATATTTTTTTTATTTTGTGTCAAAGATTTCTCAATAACTACTGTACATAGAAACTTGATATTTTGCAAACATGATCAGTATGACTAGTTGTATTGTGGGAAAGAAAATAAGGGCCAAGGGGTCAGGCTTTTTAGAGTTATTTCCCTTTGTAGTTCTTGCTGTAGTGTATATTTTTTTATTATTTTGTGTCAAAGATTTCTCAATAACTACTGTACATAGAGACTTAAAATTTGGTAGCAACAACCAGTATGACTACTTGTATTGTGGGAAAGAAAAAAGGGGACAAGGGACCAGGGCTCTTGGAGTTATTTCCCTTTCTAATTCTTGTTATTTTAAAATGTAATTTTCCTCATAACTTCTGTACCGGTCTCAATATTTTCTTGATATTTATTTTACACCTGAAACTTACTGTGTTACAGGTGTGGCCAAGGGGTCAGGCCTTTTAGAGTTATTTCCCTTTGTAGTTCTTGCTGTTTAATAGTGTATATTTATACCCCCGGCATACAAAGTATGCAATGAGGGTATATAGTTTTTGTCTTTTCTGTCTGTCTGTGTGTCCGTAAACAATTATTTTGTGTCAAAGATATCTCAGGAACTGCTTCACATAGAAACTTGAAATTTTGCACACATGATCAGTATGCCTACTTGTATTGTGGGAAAGAAAATAAGGGCCAAGGGGTCAGGCCTTTTAGAGTTATTTCCCTTTGTAGTTCTTGTTTCAGCTGAGGCGATGGCCCTGGCCGGGGGTATAGGTGCCCCACTGGGCACTTTGTCTAGTATTTTGAGCCCTTAAACCAAACCTTTATATAATATTACTGGAATTTACATGGGTTTACATCATCGCGTGAAAAAGTCCGTGAAATGAACACCCCCTTAAACCTCACTTTATATCGAGAAAATGGGGGTGAACGGGGGTTTAGATTATATTTTCTTATTTCTGCTCCAAGACTTAGGTTGTGGGTACTCGTTAGAACCTTCGCATTGAGGCGGTTCCAACGAGCACCCACAACCTATATTTGCAGCATAAATGAAAAATATCACGGATTTTCATTAGAAAAGTAGCCATTTTGGAGATCTGAAAAAGAAATCCACTATGTCGCACGGGTGTGTTATTGTGATATTTCTTCTTAATTCTGCTTATAACATAGATGGTGGTTACTCGTTAGAACGCCTCACCGAGGCGACTCTAACGAGTTCTCACAATCTATGCTTTGAGCAGAAATATAAAAATATAATACTTTTCTTAGATTTTTGGTAAAATTTTCAAAATACGAAAGTGACTGTTTTTGTAATGAGGTGAAGCGATGATTTTTATTTGTTTCAGATATAAACTGATTTCGCTGCTTAGTATATTATAAAATTATAAATGAAATATTTTCACCGCCGAAATATAAAAAAAAAGAAAAAATATTAACGTGTGTCTGATTCTGACAGTTCAAATACAATTTATTTTTGTTCCAATACGAAAACAAGCCTAATCAAATAAGTTGAAAACTTCTACTCTACAACAAAATTGTAAATTTTGGGATAAAAGTTCTGATATTTTTGTCCAAATATCTACTCAAAACATAGATTGTGGGTACTCGTTAGAACCGCCTTGGCGATGCGGGTTTAACGTTTACCCACAGTCTTTTTTTGAGTAGAAATAATGTAAAATAATTAACCCTGTCAAGCCAAGTTTTTCAATACAAAAGTGGTTTTAAGAGAGTCAAATTTATAAAGGCGTGTTTTCGTGATGATTGAAGAAGACATCTGTCATCTAATGTTAATTTGATGACGGATAATTATTTAGATCACATATACTGAAAAATCATGTTAAATGTCAAATTCATTGTATATTTTTTTCCTAAAATATAGCGGCCGTACGTAATGGGTGAGAACAATAAATTCCCTCACAAAAAACCATTCGAAAACTATAGAAAACAGAGTCTTCTCGGTTAATGTTTTGTCCATGTATTAAAGGTTCTTATGTAGTTTGTTTTTCACCGGCAAGCGTTGAACCCGCGAATCTGGATCAACAGTTAAACGCGCATCCGACTGAGCTACAGAGCCCGGAAACATTTTCTTTCTGTTAAACACAATTTGCTGTTTATTGCAGGAGATCCTCTTTACCTTAAAATCATTTCGCTATTATTTTTTATCTATTTTCTGTTTCGTAATAAAAATAATCAAAATAGTAATAAATAATAATAATAATAATAATAATAATAATAATAATAATAATAATAATAATAATAATTATTATTATTACTATTTATTTTATTTTTATTCATTATTATTAATTATCATTATTATTATTATCATTAAAGTGAGTCTACGGGATTTGTATTGGTTAACGAAAAAGAACATATGAAACCAGAAACGGTTTCCATGACAGCGTTTTATCGAACGCTAATGTGATTGGTTGATATACGAAACGCTTGAAACGTTTCAGAAACGATGATCTGATTGGTTGAAAATGTAAACGATCGTTTAAGCGTGGTCTAAACGCTGCGTTTTCAAATCGTTGAAAAGAGTTTTGCATCCGTTTCCGTGGACAACAAAAACTAAATCGCCACTGTAACATTTGAAGAGTTTATATGGAGAATTGATTTTATTTTTAGTCTTCGTCATAATTTTAATGTTGGAATCATAAGATGCAACATGGTTATTTCAGTGCAATAACATTTTGCGGGTCCCTCGGAAATTATTTGAACACTCGGCATGTCGGCCCCGTGTTCAAATAGCTTCCCCGGGACCTGGCAAATATGAGGCTAATGCATAAAAAATCATGGATGATCCGTATAAAATATATAGAGTTTTAGCAGTTTTTTTTACTCTTAATAAAGACAACAGCAATCTCGTGAAATGGAAATGAAATCTCATTGTGTCATAAAATATACATAAAGTGTATTGGATAAAAAGTCCAAAGTGTGTGATCATGCAAACGTATTTAAGTAAAATTACTCTTTTATTACATGTATGTTTTTTTACCATTAGGATAAAACATTCATGTCACTTAAACGTGTGCTTTCATGTCGTTTATTCTTTTGATTTTTTTTCTTTTTTACAATGTGTTACGTCAAAGTTAGAGTGCAGGGGACAGTTGTTCAAAGCATCGTTAGCTTAACGAGCTCGTTAGTGGTCATAGTGTTAACGCTTCTAGCAAGTTTAATATCTATAATGTTGGTATTTTTGCTGAAAAAAGGTGAGCAGCTTTTGCATTTGCAAAAGCTGCTCACATTTCATCAGCAAAATTTCAGCATATTTGCCATATTTAATGATCAAAGTTTTGACGATTCGTTAACTAACGACGTCGTTAGTTTTGAACAACTGGCCCCAGATGTTCGACAACCCAGGCCCGACGAGGCTTGAAGAAACAGATGGGCTGCATGATGCTTCCACGCAGAGCTGAAACTGACCGCACACGATTACTGGTAAACCGCTCAGAGGCTCTAAACCTGTCCAGGCAAAGCTGTGTGAGTCAATGCTGTTGGTTTCATCGGGCGGCAGGGCTTGAGATGTCATTTCATCTCAATGCCTGGTAAAAATCCAACAAAATTGGAAGCAGTGTCTCCAAAATGACCTATACAGTGTTGACGGGGACGTTAAACCTCAAATCAAACTAAAATAACAAAACAGATGGTCGTTAGAACCGCTTTATGAGGTATACACAATTATGGAGCAAAATGAGGAATATAATACCTTGGTAAGTTCAACTTTTTCTGCATAAAGTTGGATTTAGAGAGGTATTCATTTCAATAACTTATGGTGCGGAGGTGCGATGACGGATAAACCAGTGCTTCAGCTGAAGTGCACGACCCGCCGGATGCTTTTAGCTTTATGAGTGTTACCATATATGGGTATGGCGGCCATTTTGGTCATGTGACCTGGACCTAAAACGGTTCCCCCAATAAATGCGCCTTATCGTAAGGAGCAAAAATATATCTTATACTTTAGTACTGTATTCTGAATCGTTTGCAGAATAAAATGCATTCTCACTTTTCCAATACAAAAGCATATGTGTCAAAGTTTGACCTAGGCACAAAGAAGGTCAAGGTCAACCCAGGGTCACCATTTTAGCAATTTATGATGGGTCTACGTCCCAGATGCTATTTATCAAGTTTCGTGGAAATCTGCCCGGTGGTTCTGGAGAAGACTATTTTTGAAGGGTTTTTACCATATATGGGTTGGCGGTCATTTTGGTCATGTGACCTGGACTCCATGAGCAAATTTTGGTTCCCCCCATCCCATAGAGGCTCCATATGAAATTTGACTTCAATCAGCCTAACGGTTCCCGAGGAGAAGCATTTCGAAAATTTTCACATTTTTCGCCTCGGCGAGGCTATACTAAATGGAATGTAATATTTCGCAAGTTCATTGGTTAGATTGCATTGATATCTATCAGTATGCCAAAAATTGTTTAAATATTCCAAGCGGTTAAGTCACTATCACCAATTTTCACAACGGGTTACGGACGGACAGACAGACAGACCATATATGGCTTGGCTGCCATTTTGGTCATGTGACCTGGACCCCATGAGCAAATTTTGGTTTCCCCTATCCCATAGAGGCTCCATATGAAATTTGACTTCAATCGGCCCAACGACTTCCGAGAAGAAGCAGTTCGAAAATTTTCACATTTTTCGCCTCGGCGAGGCTATACTAAATGGAATGTAATATTTTGCAAGTTCATTGGTTAGATCTCATTGATATCTATCAGTATGCCAACAATTGTTTAAATATGCCAAGCGGTTAAGTCACTATCGCCAATTTTCACAAACGGGTTACGGACGGACAGACAGGCTGACAGAATGACACGGTGATTTTAGGGCACTCTTAGAAAATCAACCGACTTCAGTCGGTCGCTTTTTCTGCGGGTCGTGCAATCTCAATTGTCATGAATGCCTGTTGCTGGGAATGATGTATTCTAGCAATTTCGTATATGAGTGACCAAAGGTTTTCATCACGAAAATACACCTGCATAATTCTGACCCCTTTGAACCCCATATTTATCTAGTACGGCTGAGGTTTACAGGGGTAAGCCTGATTTTTTTATTTCTGCTCTAAAATGTAACGTTAGATTGTGGGTACTGATGGAGGCAGTTGTGACGTCTACCCACAATCTATATTTTGAGAAGAAATAAGAAAAAATATCACATTTTTTATCTTAAAATTTGAGGGGTTTTTTTTCGGCATAATTTTTACAATGTATTTTTATGTTTTATGTTTTCGTAATGTACGAAAGCCTACTAGGGTCAAAATAAGTTGAGAAAAAAAAAATATTTTCTCGTACAAACGAGAAACTTTCTCGTACAAACGAGAAATATTCTCGTACAAACGAGAAATTTTCGCGTACAAACGAGAAACTTTCTCGTTCAAACGAGAAAAAATCTCGTCCGAACGGGAAACTTTCGCGTAGGAACGAGAAAAATTCTCGTACGAACGAGAATTTTTTCTCGTTCCTACGAGAAATTTTCTCGTACAAACGAGAAATATTCTCGTACAAACGAGAAATAATCTCGTCCGAACGAGAAACTTTCGCGTAGGAACGAGAAAAATTCTCGTACGAACGAGAATTTTTTCTCGTTCCTACGAGAAATTTTCTCGTACAAACGAGAAATTTTCTCGTACAAATGAGAAATTATCGCGTACAAACGAGAAATTTTCTCGTAAAAACGAGAAAAAAATCTCGTACGAACGAGAATATTTGGTCAAAGTAATGACTCAATTACTCTTAAGGCTTGTAAAGTCGATGATGGAAAACCATTTTGTAGATAACTCATCATTATTATAATAACAGTGATTGGTTCGATTGATTTGTCAGAAGTAGTTGCTGTCCACGTGACTATTACTGATCTGTATAAAATGGTAATTTATAGAAAATAGCTGCGATATTCTTATCGCTATGATATCATTGTGTTGCGTACGAGGTATCTATAGAATCTGGACTGGAATCATTTGTCAGGTTTGGCAAACAATGTAGACCCAGAATATGTGTCGAAGAAAGCGATGTCTCATCAATGTCTACACTTTTTGCTTACAGTAAAGGAATTTAAGGGTTAAAACGAAATGGGTCAGGATAATTTTTCCAGCCTACCCTTAAAAAAACAAAAAAAAAAAACAATCGACCCACCAGTGCTGTCAATGCTTTGGTTATAAAAAATTAAGTTGCAGTGGATAAAACTGACCCTGCCGCTAGTGAACAATATGAAACTTGAGCTATCGGCTCTTCTACAGTTATTTATTTTATGCTCATACAAACAAAAATAAATAAATAAATAACGTTGTAGATTCAGTATGAACAAATGCAATTTTCTATTTTAGATTTAACAAAGGGCTGGTACATATGCTGTCATCACATTTATTTATTTATTTATTTATTTATTTATTTATTTATTTATTTATTTATTTATTATTAGAAATTTCTTGAAACATATACACACGTACGCATGCTTTCATTACATCTACCGACCTTTAACCCTTTCAATCCTGTATATCAGTACAGATACTTTTGCAAACAGTGTAGATCCAGATAAGACGCTCATAATGAGCCGTCTTACCAGCACGAACACCAGTTGCTATCCTTCTATTGGTCTCATCTCAACCTCCTATATACAAGTATGGACGATTCCAAATACATGTACAAAGATGGAAGAATTCACCGCAGAAACTCAGAGGTGAAAGAGTCAATTAACTTCTACCCGTTGTAAAACGCCACGTTAATCAATACCCGTGTTGGTGTTATGACAAGACAAAATGTTGTACGTACGAGAAAAAATCTCGTTCGAACGAGAAACTTTCTCGTACAAACGAAAAAAATCTCGTACGTACGAGAAAAATCTCGTACGTACGAGAAAAAATCTCGTACGAACGAGAAACTTTCCCGTACAAACGAGAAAAAAATCTCGTAAGAACGAGAATATTTCTCATAGAAATTTTGTTGTACATGTGCATCCAGTGAAGACTCAGATCAGTCTATGCATTGCGCAGTCTGATCAGAGGCTTTGCTCTATGGGACATGGATGCCACTTGGCCCATAGTGATGCTAAGATAAATTACATATGAAATTGTTGTCTGTTAACTTTCTGGTGTGAGTCAGACCGTTTTTTAAACCCAGCCCACCGGGGCTTGGAGAAACAGATGAGGCTGCAAGGTGCTTCCACGCAGAGCTGAATCTGACCGCAAATGAGTACTGGAAAACCGCTTAGAAGATTTAAGCCTGTCCAGGTAAAGTGTTGCGGGTCGGAACGGCCATGCATTTAACCCCTATTGGTTTCACTGGGCGGCAGGGCTTGAGATGTCATTTCAGCTCAATGTCGGATAAAAGTGCCACAAAATTGGAAGCAACGTCTCCAAAATTTCCTAAATAGTCTTGACGGTAAGCGTCAGTTCAAATGAAAAGCTTAGCGGGTTCCTTTGTGCGGTAGGGCTTGACACGTCATTTCATGTCAGTGTCGGATAAAAGTCCCACAGTATGGAAGCAGTGTCTTCATAAAATGATGGGTACGTAAAACCTCAAGCCGGCCTCGGTAGCTCAGTCGGATGCTCGTCGGACTGGTGATCAGGAGGACGCGGTTTCGCTTCCTGCCGGGGTCGGCAACATTCTTTCGTGGAGATTGATCATGAAACCTTTTCTACGGTCATTCTCTCCCTTCCACTGATTAAAGAAGGGTGACGTCTCCAAAATGACCTACAAAGAGGTGACGGGGTCGGCAACATTCTTTCGTGGAGATTGATCATGAAACCTTTTCTACGGTCATTCTCTCCCTTCCACTGATTCAAGAAGGGTAACGTCTCCAAAATGACCTACAAAGAGGTGACGGGGACGTTAAACCTTAAATCAAATCAAACTATTCAAGAAGGGCAGTTGTCAGTTTCTGGCGAAAGAATTTGCGCTGTACTGGTTAACCGCTTACGTATAAGCCAGTTCAGGAAAAGTGTAGATTGGTAAACTGACCGGCTCAAAAACGACATAAAATAGTGTTGACTGGGCCGCTAATCTTCAATACAAACAAACAAACAAACAAACAAACGCAAAACCTCAACACAAAGACAAAGCAAACAGGCAAACAGTATGAACCCATACCAGACTGCCACTTCATTTGTACATGAGCAAGTATCTTGCTCCACGCTGTTTGCAACAATGGCTTGTAAAGTAACAGACAACAAACAGGCGACAATTATTAAGACAAAAAATCTCGTACGAACGAGAAACTTTCTAGTACAAACGAGAAAAAATCTCGTACGAACGAGAAACTTTCGCTGTGGTACATGGATGCCACTTGGCCCATGTTTGACCCTTAAGATGCTGAGATAAACTGCATGTGAAAATGTCGTCTGCTGTTTCATCTTGCAACTTTTTGGTACGTGTCGGGCAGCTCCTTAAACCCTTGCGGTGGCCCCCGCCATCAGAGCTTAGAGAAATAGATTAGGCTGCAAGGTGCTTCAATACTGAGCTGAGACCGACCGCACATGAATACTGGAAAACCGCTTATGAAGTCTAAGCCTGCCAAGGTAAATTAGTGCAAGTCGGACCGTCCGTGCATATAAACCCTACTGGTTTCATTGTCCGGAAAATCTTGAGATGTCATTTCATCCCAATGTCGGGTAAAAGTCCCATAAAATTGGAAGCAATAACTCCAAAATGACTTAAATATTGTTAACGAGGACGTAAAATCCTAGCCTAGCGGTTCCTTCGGGCGGTAGGGCAGGAGATTTCATTCACCTCAGGGTCGGGTAAAAGTCCCACAAAATGGAAGCAGTGTCTTGAAAATGACCTAAATAGTGCTGACGGGGATGTAAAACCTCAACATACAAAGTATATAGACAAACAGTAGGGACACACTGTTTGCAACAATGGCTTTTTAAATAGCGCAGTCGACAACTGTTGTGAGAAAATCTCGTACGAACGAGAAACTTTCTCGTACGAACGAGACCTTTTCTCGTATGAACGAGAAAAAAAATCTCGTACGAACGAGAATATTTTTCGCAGTAATGAGAAATTTTCTCTGCGGTATATGGATGTTACTTGGCCCATGTTTGACAGTTAAGATGCCATGATAAACTTCATGTGAAAATGTCGTCTGCTGGTTCATCTTGCAAACTTTTTTGGTGCGAGTCGGACCGTCCTAGCGGTGGTCCCCGCCCATCGGAGTTTGGTGAAATAGTTTAGGGTGCACGTTGCGAATTGGACCGTCTATTCAATAAACATATTGGTTTCCATGGGCTACAGGGCTTGAGAAGTCATTTCATCTCAATGTCGGGTAAAAGTCCCACAAAACTGGAAACGTCTTCAAAATGACCTAACTATTGTTGACGGGGACGTTAAGCCTCAATTCAAACGAAAAGCCTAGCGGTTCCTTTGGGCGGTAGAGCTTGACAGGTCATTTCATCTCAGTGTCGGGTCACGGTCCCACAAAATGAAAGCAGTGTCTTCAAAGATGATGAGTACGTCAAACAAAGCATACCGGCAAACACTATGGACTCCTACCACCACTACAGTTTCAGTATCTTGCTCAACATTGTTTGCAACAAGTAACAAGCAGACAAAAAAGCAGACGACAATTGTTGTGATTGGCAGGCTAAGGTTTAATAACTAAGGTAGACTTCGCTGGGTGCATATGCACGAAGACTCCTTTTGCTATGGTATCTCCGCCAAGAAACAGAGTGTTCGCATGCAAGATATAACGTTCATATAAGAAATGGCTACAAACAGCAGTTCGGCCCCGCCCATCTTGAAGAAATATATGGGCTGCATGATGCTTCCACGCAGAGCTGAATCCGACCCGAACACGAGTAATGGTAAACCGCTTAGAGGATCTAAGCCTGCCCAGGCAAAGCGGTGCGCACGAGTCGGATCGTACATGCTTATAAACCCTATTGGTTTCATTGGGCACCAGGGCTTGAGATGTCATTTAATCTCAATGTCGGGTAAAAATCCAACAAAATTGGAAGCAACGTCTCAAAAATGACCTTTACAGTGTTGACGGGGACGTTAAACCTCAGCTCAAACAAACAAAACAAACAAACAGCAGTTTGGCAGTTAAAGGTACACACAGGCAATGGCTACAAACAACAGTTTGAACAAAAAAGGTATTATCAAAAGAGGGATTATACAAATGACCCCGATTCCTAAGCCTAGCACCGAATCAATGGCCATTTTAAAGGAGGTGATAAGGGGTAATTAAATTAAGAAGATGGTAAATTTCTCGTATGAACAAGAAACAAATGTCATAGGAACGAGAAACTTTCTCGTAGGAACGAGAAAATTTCTCGTTCGTACGAGATTTTTTCTCGTTTGTACGAGAAAGTTTCTCGTAGGAACGAGAAATATTCTCGTTTGTACGACATTTTTTCTTGTTCATAACAAGAATCTGGAAACTCATCATGACACGTGTATTGAACAACGTGGTGTTTTACGACGGGTAGAAGTTAATTGACTCTTTCACCTCAAATGGTGGCCGTGCTAGTAAGACGGCTCATTATGACCGTCTTTTCTGGATCTACACTGTTTGCAAAGGTATCTGTACCGATCTACAGGGTTGAAAGGGTTAAAGGCCCGCAGATGGTACCTGCTTTTTGCAATGTGTTTAAATGTGTCAATAAATTTCCAATAAATAAATAAATAAATAAATAAGCCCTAATAGACGATTGCATTTGTTCATACTGAATTTGTAACATTATTTAATTTATTTAATAATTTATTTATATTCGCCCCTGCTCATCGGGGCTTGAAGAAATAGATGGGCTGCATGATGCTTCCACGCAGAGCACACAAGCACTGGTAAACCGCTCAGGGGATCTAAGCCAGCCTAGACAAAGCGGTACGAGCCCATGCTTATAAAGCATTTTGGTTTCATTGGGTGACAGGGCTTGAGAAGTCATTTCAACTCAATGTCGCGTAAAAATTCCACAAAATTGGAAGCAACGTTTTATTTATTTTTGTTTCTTCTCTTCTTAAGGGGAAGCATAAAATAAATAAATGTAACTGTAAAAATGATCCTGGCCCATTTCGTTTAACCTTTATATATTTATACCCCCGCAAACGAAGTTTGAAGGGGGTATATAGGAGTCAGCTTGTCGTCTGTCGTCGTCGTCGGTCCGTTGACGTCTGTCGTCGTCGTCGGTCCGTTACAAAAAACTTTAACATTGCTCATAACTTCCTTATTCTTTGACCGATTTCTTTAATATTCACACACCACACACCTTGCCACTAGTACTTAAGATTGATATACACAAACCTGACCTTGACCTTTACGTTGACCTTCCTCAAGGTCAAATACTTGTAAAAATTTGTCTGACAACGCATGCGGGGGTATAATTGGCGCCCGTTAGGCGGCAGCTCTAGTTCTGTACTGTAAGCAAATACTGTAGACATTGATCAAACATCGCGTTCTGCGACACATAATCTGGGTCTACATTGTTTGCCAAACCTAACACATGATTCTTGACCAGATTCTATAGATAACCCTCGTACGCAACACAATGATATCACAGCGATGAGAATAGCGCAGCTTTATTCTATAAATTGCCGTTACCTGGATTTTCTACAGATCAGTAATAGTCACGTGGACAGCAACTACTTTGCTAAACGTTGGGTCAACTGACAAAACAATCGACCCAAAAATTGTTATTATAATAATGATGGGTTGTCTACATAATGGTTTTACATCATCGACTTTACAAGCCTTAGGAGTAATTGAGTCATTACCTTGACCAAATATTCTCGTTCGTACGAGATTTTTTCTCGTTTGTACGAGATTTTTTCTCGTTTGTACGAGAAAATTTCTCGTAGGAACGAGAAAAAATTCTCGTCTGTACGAGAATTTTTCTCGTTCCTACGCGAAAGTTTCTCGTTTGTACGAGAAAATATATTTTTTTTCTCATCTTATTTTGACCCTAGTAGGCTTTCGTAGTAATGTAAGCCCCACCGTGAAATTATTTAGGCGGCTGTTCTGTCGCGGTTTATTTTTGTTATGGTTTGTCTTTGAGTGTGTGTGTCGCTTATATATGTTTGTTTTGGATAACCAATTTGCAATTTTGTGGGAAAGTAACTGTAACTGTCCTTTTGGCTTTCCGCTATTGCTTTTTCCATCAGGGTCTAGTTATTTAATGTTTGTGTTTCTTTCCCTTTGGTGTCTCTAATGGGAGGTGTAGGTTAATTGTATTGATTCCTGATCATTGCCTTTACTTCTACTTTGCATGTAAAGGAGTGATGTATAGTCTAACACGAAATCATCGTCAAACTATATGAGCCCCGCCAAGCGAATTTGTGTCTTCGAGCATTCCGTCATGACAAATTTTAACTGCGCATGCCCAGCTATTCAGAGGGACCAGGGATATGGCTTTCCGTCTGAAGGTTCCTCTTGATTCACTGCTTGTATGAGCGAGCAGCGAAGGTGCTGGCGAGACTGCGCGGATGCTCGCATAGGCGATATGTACCAAAATCGCTTTACGGGGCCCATGTGTACTTACAATAAACATTAGCGTAAGGCTAGGGTTTTTGGGGGGGGGGGGGAGAAATGAATGTTCTTTTCTGTCCCTCTACATTGAAAGTAACAGTAGGCTTTTCATATTTTGATAGTTGACTCTGATTATCGTTTTGATCTTGTCTTCTTTGAAGCTTTCTTCAAAGGGTTTTGCTTAAATTTTGTTTCATGTTTAATGTTGCAGTTGGACCTAAACCTCCGATAGGTATCCCGGTCCTTAATAAAATCTGGAAATCTTGAAGGACAATAATGTATTCCCTTGTAAACCCCCATTTTTCGAACACAAAGGGGGTATTCACTACATGGAATTATTAACGTTAAGGTTTCGCTCCCGCTCATAGGGGCTTGAAGAAATATATGAGCTGCATGATACTTCCACGCAGAGCTGAATCCGGCCCACACACTAGTACTGATATACCGCTTAGAGGATCTAAGCCTGTCCAGGAACCGTGGTGCGAGGCGGACCGTCCATGCTAATAAACCCTATAGGTTTCATTGGGCGACAGGACTTGAGATGTCATTTCATCTCAATGTCGGGTAAAAGTCCCACAAAATTGGAAGCAACGTCTCCAAAATGACCTTTACAGTGTTGGCGAGGACGTTAAACCTCAAATCAAACAAACAATTGACGTTAAGGTAACGTCTGCTCTAGTTCATTACGACAACACACACGTACGGCATAGTGCATACTGCAAACATAGGTTGTTGGTTAGATCTGCCTCACTGAGGCGATTCTAACGTGTACCTTCAACCAATGTTATGAAAAATATGCATACCCCGTACCGTAAACCCCAGTTTTCTGCATATAAAGTGGAGTTTAGGGGGTGTCCATTTCACAGACTTTTTCACGTGTTGAGGTGTTAACAAACTACATTCTGCTAACATACCAATGTTTTTTTCATAACTCTAAAACGACTTTTTTGTGTTTTTACATGTTACAATATTTCCCTTTATCATGTAGATTTGAAATGTCACTGTTATAGTGGATAACGTCATGTCATTAATCAAAGCTCTGAGAGTGCTGATGAGGCGATTGTTTGAGAACTTTGGATTGTCTCCTTAAACATTTTTTATGTTCATTAGAAAAAAAAAATACCGTAAAATTCCTATATTAAGACCATCTTTGGGACTGATCAAAAGTGGTCTTTAAGATTCTTTTGAACAGCACCAAAGGTGGTCTCTGACCAGAGGGCAATATGGGCAGAAAACACAAAGAAATATTTACTGCAACCTACTAAATAAGCTTTTTAAAGCAGAATTAGTCTTAATTTTAGGTTGTACATTTATCTATTGTAGATGGATTTGTTTCTTGCAAAATTTATGATAAATGTGATGATTTTGATTTCGAGATTATAAATTTTCCTTTTTTGGACGGTGATGTTCCTCGTGCGACATCGTACGGGGTTTATATTTCACGGTTAATTCGATTCGCTGGAGTGTATAGTCATGTATCCGACCTCAACACTCGTAATAAATTATTAACCGCTAAACTTCTTTAATCAGGGGTATCGGTATCATAAACTACGTACAGCCTTTTCTAAGCTTTATAGACGCCATTCTGATTTGGTTTCAAAATTCAATGTTGGACTTAAAACACTTCTGCAACAAGGCCTATCGGAACCCGAATTCTATGGTGACTTTGTATATAAATTTAGAAAAATACATGCCTGTAATGACTTTGGTATCCAATTTCGTAAAATCGTTCGTCGATATATAAAGATTGGGTACAACATAAATGTTATAAAATAGACTGCATGCATGGTGGTTAACCCAATCACGGTTTGCATCTTTGCTTCCCTCTTTGATTGCACACCGGTGGGTCGGGCCTAAGATTATATGACGGTTCCAGCGTAAAACTATAAATGGAATTTATTTTATTTTAGTATTCTTTATGTTGGTTGGCGCCTGATGCTCCGTCTTTGGTCGGGCCCCTCGGAGTCTAACTGTTTGTTTTCTTTTGCTCCAGCAATTCTGTTGTTGTATGCTGTCGAGTCCTCAACCTTGTTTCATCTCTGTAGTGTTTTTATTTGTATGTTCTCGGAGATGTTACACTGATGAATTAGGAAGCCTTCATGCGGACTAACCAAAATTAGTGTATACCGCGACAGAGTTACCTCTGGATTATGGCCATGTAAAATCGATTTAAGCCCCCAGTGGAATTCTTTCCACTGACCGTTCCAAGGCGGTTCTTCTCTGGCGGTTTATTTATGTTGTTGTTTGTTACTTACTGTGTGTATCACTTGTGTCTTTTTATTTTGGATGGCCATTTGGCCATTTTTGTGGGAAAGTAACTGTCCTTATGGCCTTCCTTTGTTTAGGTTTCCATTTTGGTCTGGTCGCTTCATGTTTTGTTTCTTTCCCTTTGGTGTCGTTGATGGATGGAGTAAGTCAATTGTATCGATTCCTGATCTTTGTTTTACTTCTATTTTAAGATTACTTTTGAACAGTTCCAAAGGTGATCTCTGACCAGAGGGCACTGTGGACAGAAAACACAAAGAAATATTTACTGCAACCTACTACATAAGCTTTTTAAAGCAGAATTAGTCTTAATTGTAGGTGGTCTTAATAGCGGAATTTCACTGTATTATATTGGCCCCGTCAAGCGATTTTGGTACTTATCGCCTATGCGAGCAGCGAAGGTTCAGGCGAGCCTGCGCATCCGCCTAGTCTCGCCAGAGCCTTCGCTGCTCGCTCATACAAGCAGTGAATCAAGAGGAACCTTCAGACAGAAAGCCATACCCCTGGCCCCTCTGAATGGCTGGGCATGCGCAGTTAAAATTTGTCATGACGGAATGTTCGAAGACATAAATTCGCTTGGCGGGGCTCAATTATAAAACAATCAGTATTTGTAGTACATGTATATGGTTTCTAAGGTGGTACTTTTAACCAGCTCCTTAACAATCTATCAATAAAATGGTTGCCACATGCTTTTCCGTTTCTTGTCCCCATTTAGTACACATACAGCTATAAATAGATCATATGGCTTTCGTAATGTTGTAGCCGCTAGCGGAACCATCAATGGAAAAGGATACTAATCTACGCTGTTTTCATTCATAAATCTTGTACACGGGGAATCTTAGACCAGCTACTAGTCGGATATCATATTTTAAAGTTAATAAGTAATATTCTTATATATTTATTTTTACTTCTCTTTCCCTCTCTGATAGCAACTTGTTTTCTGAGACAAGATTAAAGTCTAACAAGGATTCATATTTGATAAAAACACACATGAAGGTTGGTCATTGGTCAATATGACATCAAGGTCTAGGAGCTAGACTAGGGGAATCTCTGAGAAAAAAATATAACAGGGGGAAATGTGCATTCATGAAATAAATCGGTAGAACATACAAGTTATGATATTTCAGCAGTTGCATGTTTAGGCATGAGGAACTTTTGAAACTGTTTTGAATTTCGGGCAGTATTTTCTGACGGATATCTCTTGGCGGGGATCCGGCAGTTTGCAGTAAGCGGCGAGAAGTATCATTCTACTGTTGACTGTGGGGCGGTTGATAACAACTGCCCCACAAAACGATATGGCCACGCGTATAAGAACACATGGTACATGGAAGGCCAAGTTGTTTATCTTCGGCTTCTCCGGTCTCCACACACAGGCTCTCGGTATAAATGAAAACATGAAAGGGTCGTAAGACAAAACATTAAGCATCACGAAAACACGCCTATATAATTTTTACCCCCTCAAACCCCACTTTTATACAGTAAAACTGGGGTTTGCCGGGGTAAACCTTATTATTCTTATTTCTGCTCTAAAATATAGATTGTGGGCATTCGTTAGAACCGCCTCGATGAGGCGGTTCTAACGAGTACCAACAATCTATATTTTGAGCAGAAATAAGAAAAATATCGTATTTTTTCGTCTTAAAATCTTCATTTTTTTCGGCGATAGAGGTGGCAATGTATTTGTATAGGCGTTTTTTCGTAATGAAAGCGTGATTCAACAACTACAAAGGTAACATCATATGAGAAATCGGAACTAAAAGTGACCTAATTTAGCTGGATCAGATATTAACCCTTTTAGTATCAAATGGAATCTTCCTTCCTATATATAGCAGGAGTTCATTTCAAAATTTAGGTGTGCCAGGTTGTGTTTTCATCAAACTTTATATGGAAAATGACTGATCTTTTTGCAAACAGTGGAGGCCCTGATCAGACGCCGCGTTCTGCGGCGTCTGATCTGGGCCTGCACTGTTTGCCAGGGTACCCGTTTAGGGGTTTCTGGTACTAAATGGGCTAATTTGGGCAATATTTAGAAGTGTCTAGACATTCTAATCGCCCTATTTGATTGTGCTCATTGTGGATTCTTGTTTATGGTCAGTGCCCTGTCTTAGGACTCTTGACTACAAATGCATATGTGCCTGCCTTGGATTCCACTAATCTTACTCAAAACTCGCATATCATGAACTCCGAAACTTTCAAAGATTTCGCAAAAATCATGTCTGGAATAGTTTTGCTCGACTCATTTTGTAACTTTATGTTGCAATAAAAGAAATTCTCTTTCTTTTTATGGATGTATGTGTGAGTGTGAATTCGGGTTTAACGTCGCTTTCAACAATTTTTCAGTCATATCACGACGGTGTCTGGTTGCGACAGGGAGCTCAGTGCTTACTTATATAGTGCTGCCTCACTGAAGTATCATGTCCCAGACACATTACATGATAACACACCCAGTCACATTATCCTGACACTGGGTCGACCAGTCCTAGCTCTACCCCGTAAATCTGAATGCCAAGCGAGGAGCAGCTAGTACCATTTTTAATGACTTTGGTATGTCGCGGCCCGGGATCGAACCCTTGCCTTCGCGTTACCCGGAGCGGACACTCTACCAACTGAGCTATCGGGGCCGGTGTCTTTTTATGGATATCAAAAGTCGGGAAGCTTTAGTAGAAACTGATATTTTACCTCATCGAGCCGATTCTAATGAGTTCACACAACATACCTTTAAACATAAAAGTCGAAAATGTATTCTAAGGTCATCCTCAGCATGCCTCGTTGCCTGACAGTATTAGTAACCCTCATTAGTTCGAACTATCCCCTATCTCGAACACCATTTAAATGTCATTGGTTCCAGACGGGTTCGAGTTATTGAAGTTTTACTTTAAATAGAACATCACGAAAACACGCCTATATAATTTTGACCCCCTTGGACTCCACTTTTATACAGTAAAACTGGGGTTTACAGGGTATACCTTATTTTTCTTATTTCTGCTCTAAAATATAGATTGTGGGTACTCGTTAGAACCGCCTCGATGAGGCGGTTCTAACGAGTGCCCACAATCTATATTTTGAGCAAAAGTAGGAAAAATATCGCAATTTTTCATCTCTAATTTTTCATTTTTTCGGCGATAAAGGTGGCAATGTATTTGTATAGGCATGTTTGCGTAATGTATACTTCATGATTCACAGCTCCAGGTAAGGGAGAGTAATAGGGATATTTAAGGGATAAGTTACCTCATATCACGATAATACATCCGTGCCACAAAGAAAGTTCGTTCCTATCTCAAATTCTCTGATGAAAATTTGTGAAACTTGTTTTATTTATACTCAAAACATAGATTGTGGGTGCTCGTTAGACCCGCCTCATTGATGCGGTTCTTACTAGTATCCAAATCCTAGGTCTTGCAGCAGTAATAAAAAATGTTTACCACTGTAAACCCCACGTTTTAATTTCTATATAAAGTTGGGTTCACGGATTGTTCATTACATGGACCTGTTTATACGAGTATGATATTTTCGTGTTACAACTATATGTCATGGACACCTGTTAGAATCGCCTCAACGAGGAAGTCTAGCTCGCATCATCGGCATGTTGACACGTCCGTGTTACGAAAACTTTATGTAGAGAAAAGTGGGGTTTAGGGGAAATACGTTTTCTTGCATAAATATCTATGCGCATAGCTGTTTGAAGCCGTTGTCAAATGGACCGAAAGCCGTGCTCAAACAGCAAAAACCATGTTCAAATCATGAAATTCGCGTGCTGTTTGAACATAGATTTTGAGCTTTTGATATCACAAGACGGGCCTTTCTTTGTTTACATTATGTTGAGCGACGTAACGTTATCGCCCTGAACGTAGCGTTTTAGAGTTCTATGATGACGTCACTGCTTGACAACGGCATTGTAAACAACATTCTGAACTGGCCGCCAGTTTGGTTTGCCTGTCTCATTTGAAGAGTTTATATGGAATTTATATTGAGCTTTTGGGCGTTTTCGTCAACATTTGCTGTCGGATTCGTAAGTTATGCAAGAACAACGATCATCCATGGTTATTTCATTGCATTAACATTTGCCGGATCCCTCGGAAGATATTTGAACATTCGGTCTAGCGGCCTCATGTTCAAACAGCTTCCTCGGGATCCGGCAAATGTTAATGCATGAAAAACCATGGTTGATCCCTATAATTGAATCTTATTGTTTATCCAACAGACAGATGGTGGCGCTACAGCCGCAAAAATTATGTTTGGAATTCAAGTAAGAAAACTATTACAAATTTTCATCAGACAATTAACCGTTTTAAAGATATGTAAAAAAACACTTTGTTATATGACGTCGCTGATTAGCAGTGGATAACGGCGTGTAATAAAAAACGCATGACCACACGTGTAATAACACCTTGTCGGGATTAAGTCACGTCATGACGGACGTCCATGTCAACCATGCATTTTTGTGTGGAAATATTGTCAAACTTAAAGGCGATAACATCCCATTTAAAGTGGTCATATAATAAACAAAATCTTACCCTCGTGGTCATTTCATATGAAATTTATGAAACGAGCCTTAACAGAATCTTACACTCGTGGCTATTTCATATGAAATTTATGAAACTCGCCGAAGGCTCGTTTCATAAATTTCATATGAAATGACCACTTGTGTAAGATCCTCTATTTATCACACGAATGTGTTATCGTAATGGACTGTTAGTCGACAACAAAACACATTGCGATAACATACCCGTGTGACATAGTGCATTTTTTTCACATCTTCAAAATGGCTACTTTTTGGATGAAAATCCATGATATTTTTCGTATTTGTACTGCAAACATAGGTTGTGGGTGCTCGTTAGAACCGCCTCGTTGAGGCGGTTCTAACGAGTTCCCACAACCTATGTCTTGGAGTAAAAATAAGAAAACTAATGTTTACCCCCGTAAACCCCAGTATTCTCTATGCAAAGTGGGGTATAAGGGGGTGTTCATTTCACGGACATGTTCACGTGATGATAAGCGCCAGCCAATTATAGACTAAACATCTGACGTCAGATCTGAAGAAAATAAAGGCACCGAAAGCACTGGTGGGTCGATTGGTTCTGAGTACTGGCTGGAAAAAAGATCCTGCACGTTGACATAAACTGTTTGTTTAACCCGTACATTCCTGTACCTTATCAAAAAGTGCAGACCCTAATCAGATGCGGCATCTGACCTTAAAGTTCTTGTGCTGTAAGCAAACAGTGTAGACCCTGATCAGTCTCCAGCGCGCAATACAATCCAAATTCTTTCTCAACACTCTTAGAATAACGTAGCTATTTCCTGTAAATAACCGTTATCTAAGTATCCTACAAATCAGTGATAGTCACGTTGACTTCAGCATTGACATGGCACTGCGCTTTAAAAGTTTGCGCCGAATAATAAACAAAAGATCCAAAGATGCCTGCCGAAAAAAACCAACAATCTGTTTTCAAGATAAAATAAATAATTCAATTCCAATTTAGATGGATAGATGATCACCGGACGTATTCATTGCATATAAATCAACTCATGTTTGCCAAGCGTCACTAAAAGAGGGACACTGGGGATGTCATACCGTGCAACGCGTGTCTGATAAGTATAACTTTCACTGCTAGAAATATTGGTAATTGTGTCCAATAAATTAAAACAGTCTTCATTAGCCGAAACTACGTAGTATGACCAATTTTCTTTCTTATGAATGTTTTCATTGCTCTTAAAGGAACTCATTTTTGATTTTTATTCAATTCTCCCTCTCTCTCTCTCTCTCTCTCTCTCTCTCTCTCTCTCTCTCTCTCTTGTAGTTGTTTAATAGGAGCTTTTTTCGTGACGTACTTCCGGTTCTAAATATAGAAAGGCAAAAGCCCTGGCCGTCAACTGTTGTATTGCTTCAAGGCAGTGGGACAGATAAAGTGTTAATTACAGCGTAAAACAGTGGAATTTTTGCGTATTAGGCCCACGCAGGTAAGAATATGGACGAGATTGGAAAATGTCTATACTACAGCATCAAGGTTTGCAAGACGCTTCTCAGCCACGCAATCAAGCGTTTGCTTCAGGTGGATCAATAGATTGGTTCCCTCGTCGTTATCTCCCGGCTAGATGGCTACTTCTTCTTTGGTAGTCTGCTATATACTTAGTAGGGACCAGCTGCGTAAATGTGTTAATAAATAAAACGGGTTTCCCATTGAACTGTAAATAACCCATTAATGCCAAGCGCTTCACTGGCAGTCGGAAGAATTGTCGTCTGCTCGCTGCATGTATTTTGATAAAAGCAGCAAAACCCCTGACCAGACTGTGCATATGCGCAGGCTGATTTCTGTCTCTACTTTTCTGGGGCCAGTTGTTCAAAGCATCGTTAGCTTAACGAGCTCGTTAGTGGTCAAATTGTTAACTGTTCTAGCAAGAAAAATATCGAAAATATTGGTATTTTTGCTGAAAAAATGTGAGCAGCTTTTGCGGACGCAAAAGCTGCTCACATTTTTTCAGCAAAAATATTTGTGTATTTGCCATATTTAACGATCAAAGTTTTAACGATTCGTTAACTAACGACATCGTTAGTTTTGAACAACCGGCCCCTGATTTCTGTCTCTACTTTTCGCAAAATTAGTTCAATATTTCTTTGTGCCCTTTATGGAACGCTAGGCAAATGGGGGTAGTCATTTCCAGAAACGTTTTGGGTTAATAACCTGAAAATATTAGTTCAGTGCACATACGTTGAATTTATCCATGGGGCTTTTCAAAAATGCAAGGTTTCGCAAGGGTGAATGCAACTTCTTTACTACTGCTATAGCACTGAGTAGATCGATATGTATTTGTTAAAACTGCCTCGTCGAGGCGATTCTAACGAGTATCCATATTATCTAAATCTATGTTTGGTCTGAAAAGAAGGAATATTTTAGCAACAGTATTTTATGGCCCTGATTGATTGATTGAATGATTGATTGGTTGATTTAAGGTTTAGCGTTCCCGTCAGCACTATAAAGGTCATTTTGGAGACGTTGCTTCCAATTTGCGGGACTTTTACCTTCATCTCAATCCCTGCCGTCCAATGAAACCAATAGAGTTTATTAGCATGGATGGGCCGACTCCCACCGCTTTGCCTGGGCAGGATTAGATTCTCTAAGCTGTTTACCAGTACTCGTGTGCGGGTCGGTTTCAACTCTTTTATGGCCCTGAAAAATCACATTAGTTTGCAAGACTTTCTAACGTAAGAACACATAGAGAAACTAATAAGGACTGAACTAACCGCTTTTATATAGCTAGGTACATTTCCATGTAGAGTTATGTCTACATAATTGTTTAAGATGTATTGGGTTGATTTGCAGAATTGTTTGCGTAACAGTAACAGCTTAGTTGGGGAAATATTAAGTTAAAGCACTGTGAGTACCGGTGGGTCGATCGTCTCTGAGTGTAGGTTGGGAAAATATATCCTGAACTGAGAATTGATCTGTTCGTTGAACCATTAAATTCCAGTATTTTAAGCAAGCAGAGTAGGAGAAGACACCGCGTTATGTGGCATCTGATCAGGTATACACTATTTACCAAAGCCCCCCTGCACGAGCACAGCCAAGAATTTACTTTTTACACTGCACCTCTTAGGTGCAATAAACAACCAGTCCCTCGATTTTGTTAATTGTCAGCAACAATAAACAGCAGGCGTGAAGTTTCTGTATTAGAGAATGCCTCGTACACGAGCCCAGTGCAGATTTCCTTTGTGTCGATTGATAAGTCAATACCCCGTACATGAGTCCAGTCTAGATTTTACGTTTTACACAGCCCTCTGATGGCACAGGGAGAAGACTAAACACTGCTGCCTGGGTTTTGTTCATCGCCAGCAATAGTCACGCGGATAAACACAACCAACAGCAACACTGCTTTATAACGTAGATTGTGGGTACTCGTTAAATCGCTTCTCTATAAGAAAAGTATTCAGTGAAAAAAAAAAAGAAAAATAAATGACGTTCTTGGTGTTGTACTGGAAGCATTTTCCTTCAAGACATTACGCAAACACGCCTAAACAAATACATTGCCACTTTTATCGCCGAAAAAATGAAGGCTTTAAGATGAAAAATTGTGATATTTTTCTTATTTCTGCTCAAAATATAGATTGTGGGCACTCGTTAGAACCGCCTCAAATATAGATTGTGGGCACTCGTTAAAACCGCCTCATCGAGGCGGTTCTAACGAGTACCCACAATCTATATTTTAGAGCAGAAATGAGAAAAATAAGGTAAACCCCCTGAAACCCCAGTTTTACTATATAAAAGTGGGGTTCAAGGGGGTTAAAGTTATATAGGCGTGTTTTCGTGATATTTTCCAAATTATTAACGTATCATTTGCTAATGTGTTTATTCGCCTTTTGTATACACATATATCCAATCATCTCAACAGATTTATAATATTTCATTGATAATGCTTAGCCTCATATGCAAGACAATATGCACTGATATGTGCTTGAAAAGTTATTACAGGTACACGTATATCTCCTGTTTGAAATACCGAGGGAGGTACATGTAGAACAATCCGACAGCGGATTTTTATCCCCCCACCCCCTCCCCCCCCACCCCCGATGTTTATTAATACCACATTTCAAATACAAGAAATGAATAATCTCTATACTCTATATTACATGCACTTCCATAGACTTTAAGGACCGAATGGATCTTGAATTTGGGGTCTGAATTTCCGTTCAGTTGACTGTTTACAGCTCATGTTAACGGTTCAATCAGCTTAGTGTTACAGAAGCTGGGTGGAAGAAAAACTGGATGGCCGCCATTTTGAAAGCGCTTTCTACAGTTTTGAACATAAACAGAAGCAACAACGTGTTTCAGTGATAAAACGCATGTCCATGTTTACTTTTGTTTAAGAGTTGCATCCGACCCAAACGTCACTCATTCTGAACGTCTGTTGATGTCTTCCCAGACACAATTGCAATTACGTCATGAATGACGTCGACGAGGCTGAAACTTTCCCGCATTTGAATATAACGGTTTTACTGCAAAAGCGGTATCTTGTATCTTGTACATAAAGTAGTTCCAGCTAAAGAGATTTATTTCTCCGGCTAAGAGGAAATATTTCTTCTCAGCAAAAAGGAAAATACCAAGATTATGTCTGGTAGAAATCATAGTATTTCTCTGTTATGCATGTAATATAACATTTTATCCAACTTCTCCTTTGCAAACAGTGTAGATCCATCGAATGCTTCTGCTGATCAGTATCCACACTGCCATAGTTTCTCCTCTCTGGCATTTTCTCGCTCAGTCCCACCACTGCATCCCAGCTACTGAATAACAGTGATTCAGTGCAATGTTTTTAAACAAAGTAATTTGTTCATTCTACCTGTTAATGCAGGCCGTACGCAGGAGTGACAACCCCCACCCACCCCTCCTAATTTGGAAAATTATCTCAAATTCATGCAGTATTTCACATTCTGCAAATTACCCGGAATTCGCACCCTCCCCACATTTTATAGAGTCTGCGTACGGACCTGAATCATGTTCTAAAATGAAAATGTTGCTGTATGTATGGCGAACAGTGCTGGTCCTGATCAGACGCGATGTACTGTCTTTCCGATTTGGGTCTATGCTGTATGTCTAATAACGATACCACCTTTAAAAGTTTTGCTCTAAAATATTCCTAGGTTCTTAGATATGTTATAAGCAGAAGTGTGAAAAGTAACGTTATATTGTCTTTTTTTTTTTTTTTTTTTTGGTCGGCTTAGCATACACATGTGCAAACGTCCATTTCTTTCTAACAATTTTATTAATAGTATTTTCCGAAAGTCGTCGCGTGAGAGCGCGGGCTATATTAAGATACTGTTTTTGTTTTCCTTTCATGACGGAGGCAGCCTGGCATTGGCCTGACCTATTTCGTTTGATCCTTAAATGCCAGTATTTAAGCAAACAGTGTAGTCCTGAGCAGCCGGCTGAGCAGACGCCACATTCCGCGCCACATTCTGATCTGGGTTTTCAGTGTTTGCGGAACCCAGCACACGATTCCTTACCAGACTCTATAGATAGCTCTGACTTACATGTAACATCGACAAAAATAGCGCGACGTTTTCTATTTATAATGATAATATTGGTTTCCCCAAATCAGTGATTGTCACGTGGGCAACAGCATTATTTTTAGATTTGCCTCTTAGTAACTTTGGGTCGATTGTAAAACAATCGACCCAAAAACAGGTGTTGAATCTTTACATTTCTGATACAGGTTTAAAACTACATGTAGTGGCATGTTTTAGAATTCGTCTTCTTTGCCTTATTCTCGATCATTGGAGGTCCGCTAGAACCGCCTCAGTGAAGCCATTCTAAACTTTCTTTTTAGTAGAGTTACAATACTAATCCTTATCTGTGCAATCCCCACATTTTATTATATAAATCATTGCCTTCTCTTCTACTTAACAGCAGTGCTCACTGCAAGGGTGTTAGTGTAATGTACGCACTATAACAAAAATTAAAAGTCCGTGAAATGAACACTCCATCAAACCCACTTTATATAGAGAAAACTGGGGTTATAGGGGTACAAATTATTTTCTTATTTCTGCTCCAAGACATAGGTTGTGTGTAAGAATCGCCTAGCAGAGGTGGACCTAACGAGTGCCCACAACCAATGTTTGCAATATAAATAAGAAAAAAATATCAAGGATTTTCATCTGAAAAGAAGCCATTTTGGAGATGTGAAAGAATGCACTGTGTCGCACAGGTGCATTATCGTAATCTTTTGAGGAATAATACCCCTTGCACACTCCACATTTTCTCTCAATAAAGTAATGTTTGCAGGGGTGTATATTACTTTAACTTTGTAACGTGATGGGAATGTCAAGGAATAAACGTTTTGTTTTTCAAAAAAATACAAAGTGTTCATAAAACCGATCAGAAAAAGCAGAATGCGGTTAAACTTCATTCCTTTATTACAAGCTGCATTTATTACGATGATTTACATATTAGGTGAAAGTAGATTCATGTAGGTATTTGGATTCTTATCCCTGTCGGTGTTGCAGAGTAATTTTCTATAAACAAACGAGTGAGAGAGTGAGTGTTTCAGTTTTACGTCCCACCAACAGCTAAGGTCATGCGGAGACGGGACCTCGATTTATACACTCATCCGAAAGTCTGGAGAAGCCCGGGATCGAACCTGCGACCCCTGGTTTACAAGGCGAGAAGCGTAACCACTCGACCACGGAGGCTTCTATATAAACAAACGAAGAGAAACCATCAGACAGCTTTACAATTCGGTGACGTATATTCATTGACCTACAGTAGCACTTTTTTTAAAATAGAAGTCTGTGTAGCTTTCTACTTCTTTGGGTAAATAAAACGTGTAACTGTATGTAAAACTTTAGGTAAAACATGTAACTAAGACTTCTAACCCGAGACGCCGTTCTACGCTTTTGGTAAATATGAAACCAAATCTTCGGATTTGAGACGTCTGTATATAAATATAATGTAATAGACAAATGGAGATTGAAGCTGGATACATGTAGTTATGGAACAGTATTAAGGTAAAAACTCAATTATGCAATGTGCAATTACAATATGAATTGTTGAAACCGCACTTTGCATTATGAACCTTTCCATATCTTACTACTTTATTCGAATATGCAACATGCACATTCTAATTTGAGACCTTTGTATTTAAATATGGCATTTGGACGTCCTATTTTGCATTATTCAGTTTCGATTCTGCTGTGGTTAGACGGGGTACCAGTCATTGAGGTGACTGTAACGTTCGGTAATGTCCGTGGATTTGCCGTATTTTTTCCGATGACAAGCGTCCGTTTGAGAAGATCGCATTCGTTTTTCCAGGGGCCAAATTCAAGCCAGCAGCGATAAATTTTATCCAGCTATTTAATAATTCGGATATTTACAATAATGTGTACGTTTGCATCTTTAAAATAAATTTTACAGCGCTGTTCCTTATTTATATATTTATGAGAAACAGGATTTTTATTTAAAAGTTAATACTTGTTTGACGAAGGGGAAAATACTCTATCGTTGAACATTTACTAAAATAAATTACCATGAGAGATTAGTTTGTGCCGAATCCGTGGATTTGAAATGAGCAATTATTGTTAAAATTGATTAATTCATATAATTTTCATAAATCTGATCCTTCTGAGGTGTTACTTATAAAGATATTATTTACTAATTGCAACCTCACTCAAAACTCAAATGTTTGGATATTATAGAAGTATGTATATATCCGCACAGCGTATAGCCGAGCGATGTGCTTAAGGCGCCCGATTATCATAAAAACAGTTGGTCTCTCTGTTTACCGGCAACGGGGAATAGGGGTAGTGCCACCATGGATTCGTTCCCTTTGACCTCACCAGCTGACCACACCGGGAAATTGGAATACAACAACTAGTTCCCCAATTCCCATTGTAATTCTGATGTAAATACTTCATCCATTGACATGAACAGTACTTACTCATTCTCAGCCCCGGCCCGCAACCATAGAAACGCACCTGTGGTCACAATGACAGCTGTCCTATTCATATGTCCGTCTGTCTGTCTTCATAAGTTAGACTGGGGCAGGATAGCTTTCATCCAACAGAATCACAACGCGAAAATATTAGCTGGTCGTCTGTCAGTTCGTCCGTCCGTCCGTCCGTCTGTCTTCAGCCAGCAAAACCTTGCTGAGCTAGTATCGCGACTGTCTTAACCAGCCTGCTACATATTTCTTCAAGTTCTACATGTAACGATTTGGCAAATGGAGTGGCTGAATCCAAACCATTTTGTACTTACATGTATTTCCATGTATTAGGTCTACATCAAATTTTTTTTCTTCTTGTTTTATTACAGTTAGACCGCGTACAGCGTACCCAGGTTTACCTGGCGGAACTTAACGACATTATTTATTTATTTATTTTCTTATTATTAAAGTTTACAGAATCTAGAAAAAAACAAAAACAAAAAAAAAAAAAACATTTTTTTTTTTTTTGATGCATTAGATTTGTACATTTTACCGCCGAAATTTACAACAACAAAAATTGTAAGATGAAAAGTCGTGATGATATTTTTCTGACTGTTGCTTAAAATATACATTTTGGGTACACGTTAGAAGCGCCTCTTCGATGCGGTTTTAACGAGTACCCACAATCTATATTTTGGAGTAGAAATGAGAAAAATAATGTTTACTCCTGTCAATCCCAGTTTTACCCTATAAAAGTGGGGATCAAGTGTGTGTGTGTGTGTGGGGGGGGGGGGGGGGTAAGAATTAAGAAGATGTGTTTTTATGGTGCGATGCGCTTGGTATGTGAGTGCGTTTTTAGTTTTACGTCTCGACAACAGCTAAGGTCATACGGAGATGGGACCTGGGTTTAAAGACTCATCCGAAATTCTGGAGAAGCCGGGGTCGATCCTGCGATCCCTGGTTAATGGGGCGAGTAGCATAACCACTACACCACAGAGGCTTCATGCGCTTGATATGTTACATTGTAGCAGGTGCGGGTTTTCCACCTGCTCTCCGGTATGAAAGAATTTGCTGCGCGTTGTGTTTTTCTAAAAAAAGTGGAAACCTTTGCGTTTTGTCACTTGAAGCCAAAAATCTCGTATAAAAAGTCAGATAGTTTTCTATTTTCTTATAAATTAATGAATGCATTTAACACAAACAGTTACGAACATCTATATAAACATGTGACAAAACAAACTGGGAATCAGACCCCCGGCCATCGGGGCTTGAAGAAATAGATGGGCTGCATGAACTGAAACCGACCCTTACACCAGTACTGGTAAACCGCTTAGAGGATCTAAGTCTACCGAGCCAAAGCGGTGCTTACAAACCCTATTGGTTTCACTGGGCGACAGGGCTTGGAGATATCATTTCATCTCAGTGTCGGGTAAAAGTCCCACAAAAGGGGAAGCAACGTCTCCAAAATGACCTAGATTGTGTTGAAGGTGACGTTAAACATCAAATCAAACAACAGAACCAAAATGCCTAGTTTTAGAATTCCGTTGGATATGCCCTAAATCAGAAATAAATGTTAGAGGGAACGTAACTCGTTTCTCATCAGAAAGCATTTTCACAAAAGAGAGTTGTAACTAAGTTTGCTTCAGGCGATCATAAAGGAGCAGTCTCACCAAGGTCTACACGACATTGGACAGGAGCCTCTCTGTGCCATACACAATTGTTATAAGTATTTACAACAAATTTATATTTTAGAGGTGCAATGGCCTGAACACATTTGCGATATATTTAGATAAAACATGGACACAAAACAACCACAGCAAAGCTGATTCCTGGTCTGACATATAAAATACAAATTATGTGTAAATGATTTTATCGGCAAGGGTGTAATGTCCCCAACTCGTCCGTTTTATGCCAAAAATATAGTTCTCTCGTTTCTTTCACTCCTCCGTGTCACCAATACGCTTGCAGATTTTTTTTGGTATCTGCCGAATACAGGCGGACGTTTACGGAAAAACGATCACAGCGCCACTTAACGAGAATAATGAGAACTAGAAGAAGCAGAAGCGGAATTTCAAGTTGCAAAATAGGACGAGAAACAGAAAGAAAACTACACAAATTCCAAAAGCAGACTACAAAAATGAATATCATAATGCAGTGTTGCACAATTGTAACTGGATATAGCATAAAAGAATATCAAAATTGCATATTGCAATCTCAATGTTGCATAATTGAGTTTTTACCTAAATCCTGTTCCATATGTAGTATTCATTTAGCAATGGGCAGAAAAGGTTTGGGAATTCGTAGGCACTAATACTACTAATACATTGAGACTATTCAACCGCATAGGAAAACTGACGTAAAAATAAACATTTACATTAGTTTAGCCTAAGTCAGACTTTGAAACAGCTCTCAAACGATGCACAAAATAAGTCATATAATGGACTGAACGGTACAGAGCAGTTAAGTTTAATTTGAAACACTTTCGAATACATGAATGTTTAAACGATTGAAATGTTTTCATTGATTTAAGCAAGTTTTAGCATTTTATAATGTGCAGATATTCCTGTCATTTGTTTGTGTTTTTTTTTTCATAAATTACAGAAAAAATGGTGGCTATTTTTCATATTAATCTTCGCGAGAATCCTATCCGCCATTATTATAACCACCCATGTGAATCATTTTTCGTGGCAGATCCAGTTTTGATAAGTACTTACATCACGTTAAATCTAGCCTAAAGATACTTTTGTGTAAAGACAAAATCTAGTCTATAACAATAAAATCAAATCAAAATACACCTTCGCATGTAATAAGTCATTCAGTTTACAGAATTATCTAGAAGCAACTTCTAAAACATTTTTAAACTGTATATGACTGCACATCTCTCACCGAATCATGCTTTATTATTGATTGTGTAACAATGTGATTATTATTGCTAAATAAGAGTACCAATAAGCTATTCTAAAATTGCTTTGTTTTTCTTTTAATTGCAGACAATTAAAATACTTTAGACAACAAATAGTTTCAATATTTTTGTATTTATTTATTTGTTCTACAAATAAACTGCTGGTGAACTGATTATCTTATGTGTTTTAAAAATAATCCAAAACCCAAAGTTTAGAAAAATTGCCAGCCCACGGATTGGATTCCATTTTTAGCCTCATCACTGCCTTTCCCAAACAAACACATACCTCCAAACACATCACGAAGACACACCTGTCCAATTTTGAACCCCACTTGCATAGAGGCAGGCCTCCGTGATGAGAGCACGGGTACTAGGACTTTTTGCAATAGCCGGAATTGGCTGGTCTATTAGTCACCCATCCTGGCTCACTTTAGATGCCTGTTCAAAATTCAAAAATTTCATGTGTTATCACCCTTTAACAAGCATCGTGACCAAAGGCGTTTTCTTTGCCATGTCAGGGGTGGAGGCAGAGAATAATGGAAGCCAGAACTGATAATGTATGTTAGCTTTTTTCCTCGGCCAGACATTCGAAAACAGGGCTGTGCTCTGACACATTTGGCAGTCGAAATTGGCAACACGTCATCACATACTAGAGCCCGTCTTTGGTCTGATTCCTGCATTCAAAATTCTAAAATCGCTATAGAACTGTGTTTCTTAGGACAAACGCTGTACCTTGGGTGCGATTTGTGCCTTCCTCCGATTAAGAATTCAGTATATTCCCATTGGTCAGCTGACACCTGTCGAATTGACAAGTGCCAGCACATTGGAGGCCCTGGGAAGAGCAGTTCATAAACTAATCCCATTTAGCGAGATGGGGGTAGCCCCTATGTGCTTTTAGCGCCCGGTTACCTTACAAAATCTATCAAGTCAAGTCAAGGAAGCCAACTTGTTTTAAACATTTGGCGAATTCTAATGTAAGATGTAATGGAAGAAACACAGATATGCTGCCAGGTGTGAAATTTCGCCAATCCCAAGTGTTATTTTTAACTGCTCTTAAAGATATATTGTACACACGACCAAACAGGGTCCTCTCTCTCTCTCTCTCTCTCTCTCTCTCTCTCTCTCTCTCTCTCTCTCTCTCTCTCTCTCTCTCTCTCTCCGAGTGTGCCATGGCCTACATATTGCTCTCTCTCTCTTAGCGTACCAACAATTAGCGAGCGTAGGTAAATGTAAATAACTCAACGTCAACCGACATTTAGCGTGTCAACAACTTCGTTTCTACATCAAACCAACATCAAAGCGATGCACAACGTCGATGAAACGTCAGCACTTTGCGTTGGCTATAATACGGCGTTGCTTAATAAGTGCTCGAACCCACGAAGACTCAGTTGGATTGGAAGATTAAATTTAAAACAAACGTAGAACACCATTTCAGAGCATGAGAATGAAACACTCCTTCGCAAGTGCAAGATTTTACAGTAAAATATGATAGATTTGTAGATTTGTTCAACCTGCCCAGCCCTTACATTAATCCATTTGGTCCCAGAAACCCCCAAACTGGTACCCTGGCAAACAGTGCAGACCCAGATCAGACGCCGCAGAACGCGGCGTCTGACCAGGGCCTACACTGTTTGCAAAAAGTCAAGCCGATTTCCAAACAAATTTTGAAAACACCATGATCATGAAACCCCTAAATCTTGAAATGGACTCCTGCTATACATAAGGAGGAAGATTCCATTTTGGATATAGGGATCAGTCAAACCTCTCTCTCATCTCAACGGTCACGTGACATTGAAGGGAGTTGGAGTGGGTGTCGACGGCATGACGTCGAACCAACGTTGACTCGACGCCCGTCTGTCAGTCCACTCCATTACGAAAACATGCCTATTCAAATACATTGTAAATTTTACTAATTTGCTGAAAAAAGGAAAATTTTAAGATGAGGCGGTACTAACGTGTACCCACAATCTTTGTTTTTGAGAAGAAATAAGAAAATAATGTATACCCCTGCAAACCCCAGTTTTACATTAAAAAGTGGGGTTTATGGGGGTCAGTTTTATAAAGGCGTGTTTTCGTGCACGATTAGACAGATCGCTGGACATTTTTAACTGCTCTTCGATAGATAGATAGATAGATAGATGGCTGGATGGATGGATGGATGGACGGACGGACGGACGGACGGACGCACGGACGGACGAACCGACCGACCGACAGATAGATCTAAGCTCTGTCCGTATGTGATAACTATACTTGGATAGTTGTAAGTAAGCTTTCGTGAAAAACGGTATCCTAAACCACAGTCATTCAGGAAGAGAATTTTGTAAATTAAAAACGGATCCAGGATAAATGAATTTCAGTAATAAAAGCAAAATATCATTCTTTCCTTCTCAAGGCATTATTTCAATGTAAACGAGTATATTTTCTTTTAAAATGTCTGAATATTGTTAGCATTTTGAGTTCCGCCAATACATTTGAATAGCGATGGCCGTTTCAATTGACGGCCAGTGCTTTGCGCATGTGCCAGTATGGCGTCATCAACGGAATTCCTAAAACCTCCTATTGGACAAAGAGTTGTATAAATGAAAACCAACTATAATTTATGAAGTTCTTCCATATTTTTCGCGAAGTTGGATTTTTGAATCAGGTAGAACCCGTCTAATACGCGAAACTGCAACGTTTGGCGCTTCATATTCATATAGTGTTTAACCAACGTTGAATCAACCATGAAATTTAGGTGTAACTTCCGGTTTGAATGGCTCACACGATTCTGTCTTGCTGCAAATAATCCGATAAATATGTGATTTAAGAGTTATTTCAGGAGAGTGACTCATGTGATAATGCGCTACTTTTGGACTTGTTATTTGTGATCATAATGGATTTTATATTAAATTCTTCTATTGATGGAAAGTAGATAAGTAAACTTCATCTCCTGACTTTCTTATGCTAGCGTGTAGGTCGCCATTCAACATGAACTCTTATTACATAATGCTTATGATTTAACTATTTCACTATAACGGTAATTTGCAAAGTACCAAACCACAACAGGTCACGCTCAAAAATTCTTTGTGTATACTGCGCGAAATTAGTTAAGACCAGCAATGGATCAAACCAATCTGAAAACAGTCTCTGTCAACTTAAACGAAACAAGCGACACAAGCACCCCTGGAAATAAAGGAATCAATAAAAGGGAGGCTACCTCACCGTTATATTCAGAGATTCTATCTCTCAAGAAAAATCGTCAGCATTCTGCAGAAAATCCCATTTTGGAAGGTAATGAACCGAATGCCGCTTACAGCGTCAATGAAGAAGACATTGATGTTCTACAGCCAGACAGTGGTAACAGTGGTGAAGCTGTACATATGCTTTCTCAGCCAATGAATCCACTGGACATTTTTCAGATTGCTAATGAGCTGAGATCCATAATGCTACCAGAACTTAAGTCCCTCATCGAGGATATCAAACCGACCATCAGTGGCATTGTGAAACAGGCAGTGTCAGACGCTACGATGCATCTCAACCAGGAAATCATTAATCTTAAAGAGTCTAACAGACAACTTGAGACAACCAACAACGAACTAACAAAGAAAAATGAAAAGATGGAAAAACGTCTAACACAGTTAGAAGAAGACACTGACGGCCTAGAGCAATATAGTAGGCGCAACACACTGAGAATTTCAGGCATCCCGGAACTAGGTAGTGAAAACACTGACGAAATAGTGATAGACATAGCCCGAAAACTTGACGTCACAATTGACAGACCTGATATAGACAGATCACATCGAGTCGGTAAGATCAATGATAATAGACCAGGCAGTGGCAAACGAAGACATAGAGATATCATTGTAAAATTTGCAACTTACAATGCGCGACAAAAACTGTACAGCAAACGTAAGGACCTTCGCGATAGAGACGACATGGCTAATGTTTTCCTGAACGAAGATCTCACAAAACCTCGCTCAAAGCTCCTATTCGATGCCAGATCCTTAGTGCGGATTAACAGACTGAAATCTGCGTACGCATCCGATGGCAAAATATTTGTGAGAGACAGTGCTGACTACCGTCATCTGATAAAATGTGACACTGACCTTCTAAAGTTCGGTGACCCGAGCGAAGCAAGAAAGGTGGCGACAGGGGGGGGGTTACCCTGCCGCCTCCTCATCTTGCTGGTCCCTCAGCTCGTGTCGGAGATTAGCATTTGGGTAATCGTTGAGTGATACAGTCACAGCACTGCTCTCAGTCATTTTTTTTTTTTTTTTCTCTAAGACATAGTAGTTTGTTATTCGGATCAGTATACATATGTCGTTATCCTACATAATGTGTTATTCTCGTAGGACGTTTAATGTAAGCCGCGTCAGGGTAATATCTGTATTATGCCACCACTGAAGGAAATGATTGGCCCGGCCGAATCAACACCTGTTCAGTTTCTCTTCGGAAAGATGAAGTCGAACTTCGATGGCTCATGCACCTATGGCTCGTTTATCATGGATGAGCCGAACAATTCTTGTGTCCGCAGGGAATTTATCTGCATTAAAATAATTTGGGTCAGATGTAGTTTGAAAAAAGGAGGGCTACTTTTAGTGTCACTGAAGGAGGTTTAATAGAGATTCGGGACATCTACTCAGTCTTCAATATTATAAACGTATATTGTGTGAACTCGTTAGAATCGCCTCATTGAGGCGTACATATGCAAGATAAAAGACAAAAGACAAAAATCTCCACAATTTTTACACTATTATTTCATATGTAAAGGAATTTTTAGGGACTCACTAAAGTGTTCGACTTAGCCAGGGGAAAATCTGAAAGTTTTTCATTACATCTTCGTTTTCTGTAGTAGAATTGTCAAAATGATTACTTAGGCATGTTTTCGTTTGATTAAGCATGTATATTTTAAAATAAGGGAGATAAATGCCAATATCTCATGTTAATGTACTTCTCACAATTATCTCCCTTGGAAAAAAAAATAAAAAAAATTGTTGATTTACTGTCTGCAAAACATTAACGTATCACTATATGTATCTGTACAAGCCGGTCAACATACAAACTTTAATTGTAGTAACGTATAGCTAGGCCTTGATTATTCAAACAGGGATACATCACTTGCCATGGATAAATCGAACTCATTCTGGAGTCACTAATTAAATGAATTTTCCTTCCGATCTTAGACTGAACAGTATAATGTGTGTATTCATTAGACTCGCCTCAACGAGGCGATTCTAATGAGTACACACCTCATTATAATATCCATTTAGTTTACAGATGGCAATGATATTCCCCATCATGACCCAAGGCCTGGTGTTACGATTATCTCTCTGTAGTGCGGACTGCTCATGTGTTGCGGACAAACTTTCAGGACCCGTATGGGTCTCTGATTTCTGAAACTGGACAGGTAATTTTGATAACATACAACATCTTAGATAAATACAGTAGATGTTTGATGGCTCGGACATCGGTGGTCAGTTCACCTTGAACGGGTCAATCCCGTTCTTGTGTTTGCAAAAACTCCTCAGAATGCGGTATTGCGTGGATAATAATTGGAGATTCTTCCCCTTTGTCTTGCGGTTGCAAGTGTGTGTACTCATCAGAATCGCTTCGTTGAGGCGATTCTGTTGTGTACACACATCATGCATTTAAAATATACAGCACCGGCAAGTGACCCCTAAAACCAACCAGGCCCCGAGATTGTGGGACTCCTTTTTTTTTTTTTTTTTTTTTTTTTTTTTCTCATGCTCGACCCGACTGTGCGTGAAACTTGTAACGCTCATAGCTGTTAAAGTATACAAAAATCATGCAATTTTCCTGTTTAGATGAGCAGAGTCTCGTTTGTCCTGCTCATGGGTTTAAGAATGCCAACAACCGTTGGCATTTTGAAATCTATGAGCGGGATAGACTTCATGCCCAGGTGGGCTGAGCATGGGATGATGTTTATAACCTCGGGGCCAGGTCTTGACGTACTAATTAATACCGTTTTAGGGAAACAAAATACTTTATTCTCCTTTTTCTAAACACACACGTGCGTTGAAATTTAATATCAGCTAGACTGATCAATACGAAAATGCTGAAAGTAGAGCATTATCAATTAACATGAAGGTTATGCCGATCGAGGCCCGGTACCTAGCCCAAGAAACTCCAACAGGGTAGGCTGGGGTATCATCTGACCTCAAACTGCTCTGTTGGCGTACTTAATTAAGTGTTAATTGCCCAACAAGAGAAAAAATATATATAGTCAACCTAATCATTTACTATTGACATTGAGACGTTCCTATTTGATGTAGGTTAAAGACTGGATGAATCCTCTAGGTTCTTCAGAAGTGGAAGATGGAGGGTTCATCAAGTCTCTTCAGCCGTAAAGACGGTAGGGGTTCTTTGGGCTTCGATGGCCAAAGCTGACTTTTTTTTTTTTTTACTAATTCTCCTGATATCGTACTGTTTATGCTTTCTTCTTTTTCTGTCATGTTATGTATTACATTTTGTACTCTGGCTCTATGCCTACTTTCTTTTCTTTACTCATCTGACCGACCTTCTTGTCTTGTGTTCTATGGACCTAGGAGAACTGTACATAAGAAAATAATCTGTACTGATACCCCAGCCCGGCCGGCCAGAACTCTTGACTTCATTATATACTTTTCAGTAGTGTGCGATGACTTGTAAATTGAAGTCGGATGGTCTGGGCGGCTTTGTTGGAATTTCTTGTACACTAGGACTAGGATCCCGAAAATATCTAACAGTAAACAAGTTTCATATCTCCCTTTTACTAGTGCTGCTTACTTCCTTATACTCAAACAATAGCCACTCATGCTTTAGTCTAATGCTTGCTCTTCAGCGTAGCAATGAAATGTACAAAAATATCAAACACCCGTACTGCAAGGCATTGAGGCCTACTAAAAACAACGAATTCTGTAGCAGGTGTTTGCTATCACTATTAGTACTTAACGGCTCCATGTGGCTGCTGTCCCTGCTGCTGTTGTGTGGTGATGTAGAGCTAAATCCCGGTCCAGACTCTGTTGATGGCAGTGCTGATTCCTCTTTGAATATCTCATCTGGATCCTTAGAATCTCTATCCAATCATTTAAGTATATTACATTTGAACATCCAAAGTATCATTCCTAAGCTGGATTTAATCGAATGTGAAGCTGTGGCATATGATGTACTTGTCTTTACTGAAAGTTGGCTTAAGCCCGACATTCACGATAGTAACGTTCAAATTGAAAACTTTCTGCCCCCCTTCAGGAAAGACAGGATCAATCGTCCGGGTGGAGGAGTCATAGTCTATGTTCGAGAGTCAATGTCATGTCGACGTCGAACTGACCTGGAAATGCATGGTCTTGAGGCAGTCTGGGTGGAATTACAAATAAAGAGCAAAAAAATCCTAGTTGGTGGGTTTTACAGGCCCCCCAATAGTAATGCTGAATACTTTAATCACATGAAGGAAAGCATGGACAGAGCTTACAACACTGGTATACAAGACCTTATAATACTGGGTGATTTCAATTTTAATATGCTCAGCCCAAACACCAATAAAATGAAAGAGTTAATTCAAGAATACAATTTGAAGCAACTGATAAAAGAAGCTACGAACTTTACCGAAAACGCATCCTCTCTCATTGATTTAATTATTGTTCGCAACCCCAAAAATGTTCTAACTAGTGGCGTTGTAGATACTTTTACACCGGAACAAACTAGATATCATTGTCCCGTTATTGTTCTTCTTAAATTCTTACGCACACCAAATAAAACCTTCAAAAGACGAATATGGAACTACAACCTGGCAAATTTCGATAGGTACCGAACGCTCTTGGAAAGCTCTCAGCTAGTAGAAAGAATCAATTCGAACACCGATATTGATGAAAATGTCAATTTTATCTCAGAAACCATTATTTCAACCGCGGAAAAAACAATACCAAACAAAGTGGTAACCATCAGATCAGCAGAACACCCATGGATTACCTGCCGTATAAAAACCCTAATTAGAAAACGAAAACGTACATACAGAAAGTTTAAAAAGACCGCCAATCCATGCTTTTGGGAACAATATAAAACTATCCGCAACGACATTATTTCAAAAATAAGAAATTCCAAAAAAGAATATTTTGATAAACTAGATTTGTTAATGTCATCTGAAACTTCCAATACGAAATTATTTTGGAAAACAACTAAACAATTATTAAATCTTGGAAAATCCACATCAAGTATCCCAACTTTAATTATGAATAACGAATGTGCTGAAGACGACCTACAAAAAGCTGACATGTTAAATGATTATTTTGCCTCTCAGTCAGTAGTTCCTGACGACTACAGACCACTACCACAGCTACCATCCATAAATAACTCTTTAAACGATATGTTCATTTCAAGCCAAGATGTAAAAGATGTGCTCAAAAACCTGAAAATACATAAAGCTTGCGGACCCGATTTAATAAGCCCTCGCCTCCTGAAAGAAGGGGCTGACATCTTGGCAGAACCTCTATCCATAGTATTTAACCGCTCCTTAGACCAAGGTCATTTTCCCATACTTTGGAAGAACGGTAACGTTACACCTATTCATAAGAAAGATGATAAATCCCAGCCTTCCAATTACAGGCCAATAACACTCCTAAGTTCTCTTGGAAAAACTATGGAACGCTGTATCCACAAATATATGTACAATCATGTCGTCGAAAATCAAATACTTACACCGTTTCAATCAGGTTTTGTTCAGGGTGACTCCACCACCTACCAGCTTCTTCATACCTATCACACTTTTTGCGAAGCCGTAGACAGCGGAAAAGAAGTAAGGGCAATATTTTGTGATATCAGCAAGGCCTTCGACAGAGTCTGGCACAGGGGATTACTTCACAAACTTTCGGGAATAGGATGTTCCGACAAGATAATTCAGTGGTTCTTTAGTTACCTTTCTGGTCGTAAGCAACGCGTAGTACTAAACGGACAAGCCTCTAACTGGACCTCTGTTCAAGCAGGCGTACCACAAGGGTCAATTCTTGGCCCACTTTTATTTCTCGTCTATATAAATGACATTGTTAACGATATAGGATGCCCAATCAGGCTTTTTGCAGACGACACAAGTCTCTATGTTATTGTGGATACCCCTCATTCAGCAGCTAATTCTCTCAATACTGATTTAGATACTATCTGTAATTGGGCTGAAAATTGGCTAGTCTCTTTTAATGCCACCAAAACCATCTCAATGGTCTTCTCACGAAAATTACTACCGCCGCAGCATCCACCTTTACTCATGAATAATACAGTGCTATCTGATACAAACACTCACAAACACTTAGGACTAAACTTTTCTTCCTCATGTACCTGGTCAAACCACGTAAACGACATAACAGCAAAGGCATGGACAAGGTTGAATCTCATGAGAGCTCTGAAGTTCAGAATAAGCCGTAAAGCACTAGAACAAATGTATGTGGCATTCATTCTCCCACTTTTAGAATATTGTGATTCAGTCTGGGATAACTGCTCAGCTGAAACGAAGAATAAACTTGAGGCAGTACATATCGAAGCGGCAAGAGTTATTACGGGGGCAACAAAATTGTGCAGTATAGAAAAACTACTTGTAGACCTAGGGTGGGAATCACTCCAGGATCGTAGAAATAAACACAAACTTGTAATATTTTATAAAATAGTAAATCACATTGCTCCCAACTATCTCTCTGACCTTGTGCCCCCACTAACTCATGAAACCAATAGATACAATCTCAGAAACGCAAATGATATTCGAAACTTTCATGCCAACACCAATTTGTACTATAATTCCTTTTTTCCATCAACTATTCGAGCATGGAATAATCTGTCTGAAGAGACTAAGCAAGTAACAACAGTTTCTGCATTTAAGTATCGCCTAAACAGTGATCTCCAGAAACCGCCAAAATATTTCAACGCTGGCTCGCGCATTGGACAAATATTACACTCACGGATAAGACTGGAATGTAGCTCTCTCGGCTCCCATCTGTATATGAAAAATATTATTCCAGACCCCTCATGCCGATGTGGGAGTTTCGAGAGCGCTTACCACTTTTTCTTTATGTGTCCTATGTTCACAGATGCCAGAGCCAGATACTTACCTAACAACCTGCATAATTACACTTTGCGCGACTTCTTATTTGGGATGACAGAGAAAACAATTCCAGAAAACGAAGAACTTTTCATCCAAGTTCAAAATTTCATCATCAAATCAGGCAGATTTGCTTGAGAAGTTATCTCAAAAACATGCAAAAAATACACAAAAACATGCCTACGTAATCTTTACCCCCTCGAATCCCATATTTACATAGTGGAACCGGGGTTTGCAGGGTAAACACTATATTCTGCTCTGGGACGTGTATTGTGGGTGCTCGTGAGATCTGCCTCGACGAGGCGGCTACTTAGGGTGCCAACGGTCTTGTGTTTGGGGCGGGAGTAATGGAAATATCCAAATTTTTTATCAGAGACTCTTCTATTTTTATTTTTCCTTTTCGTGATTTTTTACCATAACATTTGCATAGGCGTGTTTTTGTAAAGGAATCATCTTTGAAACAGTTTTCCTAGTCTATATCACCCGTACAATAATGATTACATAGCAATCCTTGGTCCCAGGAGTGTAAGACAAGATCTTATCGGTCATTTCTTTTCTTTCCCTTTCTCCGTGTTTTCGCATATTTTCTAGTATGTTTATATATTCAGTCAGTATATTTATTGTCACATCTGCATATACAACAAAGTTCTTTCAACTGTACTGAAATTCTATTGGTTTAGCTATCATAGTGTTTTGGCAATACTTCATGTGACATCAAGAATACTACATACTCAAAAACTCTCTCTCTCTCCTCTCTCTCTCTCTCTCTCTCTCTCTCTCTCTCTCTCTCTCTCTCTCTCTCTCTCATGTATGTTAATCTAATGTTTTTGGTTGTGCAGTGCAGCCTGAAAAGTATTCAATACTTGACAAAGCCACAAAGCCATTCATATATAACTGTATTTTCCATATTGTCACAGGAGATGATTTTCATATAAGCATTGTGCTTACCGTCAGATCCTGTACCACTTATGTTGTATTATATACCATGTAAACATGAACAATAAATACTGTTTAAACCAACCATGAAAGCGTTGTTTAAAGCTGGCTCAACGTTGAATTGCCTTCTTTTTCAAATTTTCCTAAGCATACTGAACGTTCATCTTCTTTGTCCGTTTTATAAAATTTCTTATGCATTCAAATGAATTAAAGGTTAACTTGCGATAATTAATCTAGGAAAAGTGTTTATACGAGCCTAAAACTTGGGCCTCCGTCAACATATTCACCATCATTATTTTTATTTATTTATTTGCTGCAAAGGGTCCACATTGTTTGCCTGTATGCAAAACTATTTTTTAAAATAGACGATATTTTCAGATGATTTCTGAATACTGTAATCAAGAATAAACTGCGAGCAATAGCACTGAAGCCTACGAAAGAAAAAGAAAAGAAAGAAAAAGGAACAGCTCAGAATATAAATAATTAGACCCTGAAAACAGCAGTTGTTCTTCACTATTATCTCTTGGCATGCGTAGGTTGTTAATAGCACAGCCATGTTTTAAATAACCCGAGCAATGTATATGCACAAATAATTTCTGGGATAAATTTAGTAGTAGCCTAACCTCAAAGCTCGCTAACTTACATTCATCCGCAAGGTCAACAATGTTTTTCATTCTTAATTTTTGCACATGAAAAATTCGACAAACCCGATCATAATATAAACTGATAGAACATACAAGTTATAGACGGATCCAATGTTTTGACAAGTGGCTTTGTTTACATTTCACTGCGCATGCGCCAATTGTCTCTCCAGCAGAGTACCTCTTTTATCTGGTTGGCAAAACATGACTGTTGCCGTATAATGTCAATGAGAATTTCGAATATTTATTGTGTAATTAAACTCCTTTCTTCCCCACAGGCTTCAAAGTTAGTGATAGTTTGTGTTTTCTTGTATCTGCTGTAGTAACGTTTTCTTTTCCGAATGAGTCTTTTTATATTAGTTGTCAACCAATTTTGATCGAATGGTCTTACACTTACTGTTATGTTTGGAATGTAATGTAAGGAACATTGGGTTAGGTGATCAGTTAGATTTTTGGCATAATTGTTGATATCATGGTCTTTATAATTTTCCCAATTTGTAGTTCGTATAACGTCTGAGAGCGATTGATAGTCACCTTGATCAAACAGCCAAATATGTCTTTTTGAATACATGGTTTTTTTGTTTGTCAAAGTTGAGGACGCAGAATACAGGACAGTGATAGCGAATGTTTGGTCTAGGAAAGGTTCTCCCACCCCACAGATTAAGATGTCTTTGCTGTTGTTTGACAAAATAAGGTCAATAATGGACTGTGAAGTTTCAGTAAAATGAGTGTAGATAGTGATTAGTTGGTCCAAACCGTTTTCTTGACAAAGATCAGAAATTTTCCTACTACTTCTGTTGTCGGCCATGTCTATATTAAAATCTCCCATAACCAGTAATTCTAGGGGGTTGGTGTCTGTGGCTAGTCCTATAGAGTCTTCGATTGCCTGAAATGTTGCATGTGATGAGTTTGGTGGTCAATAGAAGGTTCCAATTAATAATTTTCTATTGTTAATATAAATTTCTACCAAGACACATTCTAGGTTAGGGCATTCAAGATCTTGTCTGCGTTTGGAAAATAAAGTATCGCGTACATAGACGCATACACCACCATGGCTGTCATCAATACGGTCACGTCGATAAATAACGTAGCCGTCAAGGGCAATGTCTTCATCTGAAGTTCGAGGGTCAAGCCAAGTCTCAGTGATACCGAATATACTAAAATTGCAAAGTTCAGAGAATATAAAATCTGTTTTGTTTGTTAAACTTTGAACATTATATAGTGCACAAGAGAAAATTTTTCGCTTAGAACAGTGTCGTTTAGAGATGTCGAGGAGCTATCAGATGTTATTGACTCATCGTAGTTCGGGCCCGGGTTGGTTTCAACATCCCCACAGCTAATTAGCAATAGCGATAGGAATGTTATTTGTTCAAAATAGAAGTGGAGGCAAAGTAGAAGTAAAACAAAGATCAGGAATCGATACAATTAACTTACTCCACCCATCAAAGACACCAAAGGGAAAAAAATACAAACATTAAGCGACCAGACCAAACCTAAACAAAGGAAGGCCATAAGGACAGTTACTTTCCCACAAAATGGCCATATGGCCATCCAAAACCAAAAGACACAAGTGATACACACAGTAAGTAACAAACAACAACATAAAAGTCTGTGAACCGGGTTAGACCTTTGATTTTTATGTGATGACAATAATGCAGTCCTATATCTATCCTATATTCAGGAATATCTATGTTCATTATGTTATACAATCGACAAGAAGTCGGAATTGCTTTATAGGACACATGTATAAGACAGAGCATGGTTGTCTTAATACAGAGGCAGAAGGTTCGGTATTTATTGGAGCAGAATACAAGCATTAAGGAGATACACTAGTAAATGTACATATAAACAAAGCATTTGTAACGATCCGGTTATCATAAGGGGAAAGGGATGCATATGTTATAAATAGGAGACAGCTCTAAAGTTTCTGTTACACAAAGAGTGATTTATCATATGACGTCGCGTCAGAGAGTGTAATAACGCCATGTAATATTTTCGATAATCCACTAGTGGATTAAATATGCAAATTAGCTAGATACGTTCCGTTACGTTACATGTACGACGTCCTTAACGACGTCGCGTTTACTTATGGTGGAATATTGACATTTTTGTAAACAATCGTGAATAAAATGCGTTTTAAAATGTCATATGATAAATAGAATCTTGCATTCGTGCTCATGTATTATTGAATTTATTAAACTCGTTGAGGAAAAGGGATAAAATGCTCGGTAAAGCCTCGCATTTTATCCCTTTTCCTCAACTCGTTTAATAAATTCAATAATACATGAACACTCATGTAAGATCCTCTATTACATTGTAGTACACTAAAGTGCCGATACACATGTCCAAAAATGACACTATGCACCACCAGCCGACGTCAGACAGGACTTGTAGAAAGCTAGATACTTAAAAAACAACAATACCTTGGTTATAGGACATAAATTTCCCTACAGACGACTCTCCTTAACTCAAACGCCAAGTAGCTGGAAATTTCTGGTTTGAGATAAAATTACTTTAGAATAAAAGAGTTTCAGTGTAATGAGCATATAGCAAAATTAAAACAAAAGTGCCGGAAAATCATTTCGACGTAAACAGTAGTTTAAGATACCATAGCTTGAGATAACGAGAGCTCTCAGATCCTTGCTTCCAAAGGATAACCCTTTTATAGAACATATTTATTTAACGAACGGAAATAAGATTAAAGCATGTATATTTTCCATCCAAAAAATGTCCAAAATGGTTTGTGGCAAACATTGTTGATAGAACGACCATTTAACAATAGTAATAACAGAAAAAAAATCGTGCTGTATCAGCGGTAGAGTGTGGGACGGGAGGTATTTACCCCACCAGAGAACACGAGGCGAATGACCTTTGACCTTGTGTGAGGTAGTAGCCCCCCAGTGGAAATTCTTCCACTGACTGTTCCAAGGCGGCTCTTCTGTGGCGATTTATTTATGTTGTTGTTTGTTACTTACTGTGTGTATCACTTGTGTCTTTTGGTTTTGGATGGCCATATGGCCATTTTGTGGGAAAGTAACTGTCCTTATGGCCTTCCTTTGTTTAGGTTTCCATTATGGTCTGGTCGCTTAATGTTTGTATTTGTTTCCCTTTGGTGTCTTTTATGGGTGGAGTAAGTTAATTGTATCAATTCCTGATCTTTGTTTTACTTCTACTTTGGATGTGTCTATAGCTTTTTATTTCATCCGCCGTTTCTGTGGCACTTTCGAAACTATTTCGGAACTAGAGCCTGTTCCAAGTATCAGGACTTTATGAAGGTGCTCACTACCAGGTTGTTATGCCAGGGGTATCAAAAAACCAAACTGGTATCAACACTAAAGAAGTTCTATGGGAGGCCCCATGATCTTGTTGATCCGTACAATCTGGCTATTTCCAGAATTCTTTCTGATGCGTTTGCCAATGGAAAGCCTTAGGAAGACTTCCAAAATCTCGGACATACCCTTCTCGGCATTTACTCCCTTTCTTCGTTCGGGTCGATAAACATGGTGGGCGAAGCCTGCTTACCAAGTAATGCTTACTATCCTAGGACGCCTGATTACACTCTTCTAGAGTCCATGTCTGTTGGTCTGAACATTGATATTTGCCATTTGTTTATGGATTAATGATTTTGGATTAACGCTTTGGTACTACGACGTAAACTACTTGACTTCTATAAATATGTTCTAGAAAGGGTTATCCTTTGGAAGCAACGAATACACCACAGAACTGGACAATATGGAGTGTACATGTTTTCTGGGCCAGACTAGCTAGTTTCGGCCAATTAGTCCTCATCAGTGACCCTCAAATATTTTCAAAATTCCACAATGGAATCAATGATCCCAAAGAAAATATAAACTACACTATGATGTAGGACAGGGAGACTTTTTTCGGCCGCCACACATTCCCAGCTGTAGTGACGTTAAATATGTTCTAGAAAAGGTTATCCTTTGGAAGCAAAGAATACACTACAATTCTGGACAATATGGAGTGTACATGTTTTCTGGGCCAGACTAGCTAGTGATGTAGTTTTATAGAACATATTGAATATGGAATGGTATTTTCTCACGGACCATCCGCATTAAGGTCAAAAGTTAGTTTATTCACTAGTTATCACCAGGTCGGTTGTCATGCCAAAAACTGTAGTTGCAAATTAGAAAATATTTGAGTAATTTATCATACCTACATTTCCTCACATAGCCGTGTTATCCTAATGATGTCATTTAGTATTATAAAAGTCAAGGAAATTGTTTTCGGAACTGTTTCCATGACTACATGCATTTGCTGCATGTGGCCTGTTGGCTTTGTCATGTTATCTTCAGAACTGATTTGCATTGATTTATATATGTACAGTAAAATTACTATATTAATCCCACCTTTGGGACTGTTCAAAAGTGGTCTTAAAGACCACTTTTGAACAGTCCCAGAGGTGGTCTCTGGCCAGAGGACACTGTTTGCAGAAAACAGAAAGAAAAAAGTATCTACAGCCTTCTAAATAAGCGTTTTGAAGCAGAAATAGTCATAAGTTTAGGTGGTCTTAATAGCGGAATTTTACTGTATTATGTACTTTTTTGCCTTCAAGCGATCTAAAGTAGTATCAGATTCTTTCAAAATTGACATTATTGTAACATGTGTTACAATATGAGCCGGGCTACAGCATTTCCTACAACTTACATGTACGCACAGCGAAAAATCAGATCAGCCTCCGCATCCATATAGTCTAACCAGAGACTTCTCTTGCTGAATGAAGGAGCATTGGGCCCTTAGGTATCCTTAGAGCTCACAACGAAGACTCTGAGTAGAATGTGCGGATGCGCAGGCTGATCTGAGTCTTCATTGGGCGCACATGTCTTATTGTAGGTTCTGTCATGCGCTGGCTCATATGATGTTGGATATATGCAGGATAACATGCCCATGTAATGTAGTGTGTTTTTTCAATGTCAGTAAAACTAACACTTTTGCTATGAAAATTAGTTACATTTTTGTGCTTAATTCAAACACCGATTATGGGTGCTCGTTAGATCCACGTGTTGTAACGACACTCTTAGTTTTAGAGCAAATATACAAACGACCCATCTGTATCTCGGTATTAAACGAGCATTTTGTCGTCAAGATCGTTTACGTTGTTTCAAAATTGATTCACTGTTGAGTCAACATTGTGTGTCTGCTGTGTGTCTGTTGGGAATCATCAAGGGATTTTATCATAGTCCGTAACAAAACAAAGTTACTTCAAATGTTCTGCTGCGAATTGAAAATATTTGTTTTGTCATTACAGGCACAGTGAAGGAAAATGAGACCAGAATATGATTGATCAATCCAAACCTGACAGATTCAAGCGAAAAATTAGAAAACTTCTGCGGAGATGATCGATTCGATCCAACTTCAAAATATCCTTCATTAATAAAGGTATGGATTTTATAGATTTGCCCAGTATCTTCCGTGAAAGATCGGTGCTTTCTTCCATTCCTGCTTATTTTCAAAATACTGAAACACCTATAATTTGCTATAAATATAACAAACCTGTTAGATCTATCATTTTTAATTTCAATAAACTTGTTTCAGATCTTGATATTGATGCTAATACTCCTGATTCATGTGATTGTAAAAACTCAAAGTATTGCTATCCTGCTGCTGGTCATGTAATTACTGGCAATTTGAAAATTATTCCTGATTCTAGGATAAGGAATATAATTTCTAAAGGACCGAAATATCGGTTTCCTTCTAAAATTGATTTCAGTAAATGTAGAGATGAAATCGCTGCTTCCTTGAATGAATTCGGTAATCGATGGTGTAAGCGAGAGTATGTTGAGTGTAAAGCCCTAAAGGACTGGAAACTTAGCATTTTAAGACTAGTGAATAAACGCATTTCTTTCTATTCTCAAAATACTAACTTATTACCTCCTAAGCCCAAGACGTCTTTACGTCATCTTAAACTAGGTATTCAAGAATTTCATAAGAAGTTTGTTTTGGCCCCTGCAGACAAGGCCGCTAACAACGTCGTCGTTGTGTGACGGCTCCACTATGTTAACACGCTTAAGCAGGAGCTTGGTGGTACTAAGGCCTATGAACTTCAGCCTTTGGCTGAAGAGAGAGCTATAGTAGATAAACATGTTTGTCTTTCAGCCACCAAGTTTGCTGTGTGTGTTAACGAAGGCCAAGACAAGCTTCCTACGCTATACTGGTTACCAAAACTTCATAAAAAACCTTACAAAGCACGGTTTATTGCAAATTCTAGTTCTTGCACTACCACTGAACTTTCTAAATTATTAACTTCCTGTCTTACTGCTATTAAAACGCATGTAATTAAATATTGTGATAAAGTCTTTGAAAGATCAGGAAGAAATCTGTTTTGGTCTATAAAAAATTCGAACGAGGTTTTAAATAAATTGAAATCTAGACAGTTTCGTGCTTCCAGTCTGTCTACCTACGATTTTTCCACTCTTTACACTACACTTCCTCATAATCTTATAAAAGAAAAGCTTAATGATTTAATTGAATGGGCTTTTCACAGAGAAGATTCTCTCTATCTTGCATGTAATGTCAGAAATGCATTTTTCACTTCTAAAGAGCATAAGAATTATACACTTTGGTCATGTCAGAAAGTGTGTGATGCCCTCACCTTTCTACTTGACAATATTTATATTAGATTCGGTACTAAGTTATTTAGACAAATTGTGGGTATTCCGATGGGTACTAATTGCGCACCTCTTGTGGCTGATCTGTTCTTGTATTGTTATGAAAGAGACTTCATTTTGTCGCTTTCCATTGATAACCAATCTGAAATTATTGACGCTTTTAGCTCTACTTCTAGATATTTAGATGATTTATTAAATATTGATAATACCTATTTTGATGGTTTGATCAGTCAGATTTACCCCCTAGAACTTCAGTTAAATAAAGCAAATTCTTCTGATACCGAGGCCCCGTTTTTGGATTTACATCTATCTATTGTAGATGGATTTGTTTCGTGCAAAATTTATGATAAACGCGATGACTTTGATTTTGAGATTGTAAATTTTCCTTTTTTGGATGGTGATGTTCCTCGTGCGCCATCCTATGGCGTTTATATTTCGCAATTAATTCGATTTGCTAGAGTGTGTAGTCATGTAACTGACTTCAACACTCGTAATAAATTATTAACGGCTAAACTCCTTAATCAGGGTTATCGGTACCATAAACTACGCAAAGCCTTTTCAAAATTTTATAGACGCCATTCTGATTTAATTTCAAAATTCAATATTGGACTTAAATCTCTTCTGCAACAAGGTCTATCGGAACCCGAATTTTATGGTGACTTAGTATATAAATTCAGAAAAATATATAACCGCAATGACTTCAGCACCCAATTTCGTAAAATCATTCTTCGATATAAAAAGATTGGGTACAACATGGATATTATACGACAGACTGCATGCATGGTAGTTAACCCAATCACGGTTGGCAACTTTGCTTCCCTCTTTAATTGCACGCCGGTGGGTCAGGCCTCAGATTCTATGACGGCTCCAACGTAAAGGCTTATTGAAAATTAAAGAGATAATGTTGGTTGGTGCCTGATGCTCTGTCTCTGGTCGGGCTCATCGGAGTCTAACTGTTGGTTTTCTTTTGCTCCAGCATTTCAGTGGTTTCTTGCTGTCGAGTCCTCACCGTTGTCTCACCTCTGTGGTTCTTTGATTTCTGTGTTCACGGAGATGTTGCACTGATGAGTTAGGAGGCCTTCATGCGGACTGAACAAATTATTTGTCTAAATCGCGACGGAAGTAAGGGCGAGGATTGTGGCCACGTAAAATCGATTTAAGCCCCCCAGTGGAAATCTTCCACTGACCGTTCCAAGGCGGCTCTTCTGTGGCGATTTGTTTATGTTGTTGTTTGTTACTTACTGTGTGTATCACTTGTGTCTTTTAATTTTGGATGGCCATATGGCCATTTTGTGGGAAAGTAACTGTCCATATGGCCTTCCTTTGTTTAGGTTTCCATTATGGTCTGGTCGCTTAATGTTTGTATTTCTTTCCCTTTGGTGTCTTTTATGGATGGAGTAAGTTAATTGTATCAATTCCTGATCTTTGTTTTACTTCTACTTTTCAATTATGACGAAAATACGCTGGAAATGAAGTTGCTTGTCAAAAAGGATATTTTAGATTGTTTTAAAGACGTCAAATCGATATAAAGTGACTAGAAACATTTAATGGAAGTCTAGATTAACGATTCTAAATTTCGAGACTTTTGGAGAAAGTGCGACAGACTGGAAACAGGAAACATTCAATTTAGCTCGTGGAATTGGCGTATTTCATTTTATTCTAACCATTATGGAAATTGTGATGTTTTGATCCAGTGTAGCTGCAGATGTCTTTAAATATACTGTGAAAAAACTTATTAGGTACTATGTGCAAATATAAAAATCTAGTTCTGACTGTCAGGGAAGTAAGGGTTAATTGACTGTGAAGACTGTATCATTATATTGGTATCTACAATAGATGCTATGGATGTTAGGATAAATCATTAATTGCCATGTCAGCTGTTGCCATTACTGTGACAAATTAAACATGGAAATAACTAGCAATTAAGGTCAATAGACAAAGAAAAATTGCTATACGTGGCCAGTTTAACAGTATTTTAATGGTCGAATAATGCACGCACACCAGATTTATACATTGAGCAGTATGAATCAAATGAGGGGAACAGAGTGGACGTAGTTGTCTTTAACAACTCTCTGACTGGTACACAGTTACTGGCTGGACCAGCTGAAGTGCCGAGCGCCTGTTCAAAGTGTTCCCCTATAAATAATTTTGTTTACGGACAAATGATTGTAAGTACATAGTTTATCGTCTTAGTTTATTGTCTGCTCAAATTAACCCCGTACTATAGTCGTCTGTTCAAATAAACCCCGTACTGGTGAATAAATATCACGGTCCATTTACAGTTCCGACAACACAAATTCGACAGGTGTCGACATTTTTCCTAGTCCAGTACATGAATTCCATTGGCTTGAAGACATTTTAGAGTAAGAACAGCACTATGGACCCCCTCATAATCCTGCTGGATAAGATATCCCGGATTCTGAGCGTAAACAAATAAATGGAACCATGTGAGGCCGAAGCAGTTGATTGGTGTAACGTCTTGTCTCAGACATGATCTTGAATGTTCTTAATGACACTAAGCTTCGTTCGCTAACTACATGCAATAGCTCGCCACACAATTACGCTTTTTCCACCCGATGCGTCATGCTCTATTACGCACGCGTCGCCTCGGCATACTTTACACCTATACGTGGAAACACCAGGAAACGACAATCGGCGTGATTCACGCTTAAGTGTGATTTGTCACTGAAACGCATATGTCAGTCGCTTAGACGCCAATTTACGTATCTTATGCGCTAGCGTAAGTGTTCCGTACTGTGTCGATGCGTTAACTTTGGTCACGACAGAGACGTCTAGCCCTCAAACGAGCATCGCATAAGGGCGACGAGCAGTGTCAGTGCTAATTAGTCGGTAGTTGAGACCCCTTGTTTTCGGCCCGTCAGTGCTTCTAGACCCTATTGCTTTCATTGGGCGGCAGGGCTTGAGATGTCATTTCATCTCAGTGTCGGTTGAAAATCCCACAAAATTGGAAGCAACCTCTCCAAAATGACCTTTACAGTGTTGACGCGACGTTAAACCTCAAATCAAACAAACAAGACCCCTTGTTTATCTACAGGTACAGTGTCGCAGCTGCCAGCGGAAATCTGTTTCGCATATGCGTCTGACAGTTGAAACGATATTGACGTACTGACGTCGGTCTTCGCTACGTCGACGTCCACTAGCGTCTTCTGTATATAGTAAGATGTCGCTCAAATAGACGATAGATCACACACATGTGCAACCCAAAATCAGAGTCAACGTCATCCGCTTTCCGACCAACTTTTAAATGTCCAGGGGCACGCTTACGATCCTTTAATGAAAAATGTTGCAATACGCTCTCACTTAATGCTTTTTTGAGAACAAATTTCAGTTTCGTCTTTTCTGGGCACGACCTTATATTACACATCGAAAAATTTTATCCTGAACATGTGGTTTCTATCCGTACTGGTGTGAAGGTGGTGCACAGGATCGACGTGGCCGGACTGGTAACCAGACGTCACGATTGATTGATTTAACCTTTTTAGCTCAAGCATTGTGCCTAAGCGTGTTGTAATCATGCAATCGTTTGGTTTCAGAATAAAAGCACTGAGAGTGTGGGGTGTAGGTTGGAGTAATAGTCATGGTCTGGGATTTAAACTGTTTTATTTAACACTGAAATTCCAAACAAATAGTGAAGATTTTGATAAGAAGACGCGTTCTGTAGCGTCTGGTCTTGGTCTACACTGTTTGCCAAGCTCACCCTATGATTCCAGGATAATCCTCGTCAGTCTTATGGAATACCCTGATCTCACTGCGGCTATTTTCTACAAGACAAAAGGTTATTCTGACAAGTCAGTGATAGTTACGTAGAAGTTAGCACTGGAGCGCTTTTCTTATTAGCAACTTCGGGTCGAATGCCAAACAATGAACCCAAACACAGTCAAAAATATTCGTGTCTGCAGCTGACCTGGTCCAACAGCAGGCTGGTCTTTAAGGATTAAATATTGAAAGCACTGATAGAAAACAGTGTGAAACCTGAGCTCAGCAGACGCCGCATTGATCTGGGTATAACGGCTTCGCCAGGTGAGGATGATGCACCTGATTAATCTGACATGCTGAATCGTAAGATAAAAATCGTCAAGTCGTCTGCTTCAAAAGTTTGTAGTACGCTTGTACGATAACTAAAGCGCTTATACATTTTTTATAACTGCGCCAAACCGGACTACATTTTGTGCGGACTTATATTTCTATGGCGATCAAAGCCGGAAGAAAGCCGGAATTACTTTAAAACATGCAGGATAGCTATCTGTCATTAAACATGAAGTTTCACGCACAGAGGCTGGCACAAGGTTACAAAAAATGTATCCGTGTGTTCGAATCTGACATCTTTTATTATTATTATTTTTAAGTAAAAAATGTTGTCCTTTTCTCTTATTCCGCATGATAAGAAAAAATCTTTCTGAACATGGAAATCTTTCGTCATTTGTCCTGTAGTAATTTACAGTCACATATAAAAAACTAAAATCTCTCCGCTCCATGGGTCGCAGGCAAAGTAGATCGTCTCACTTTCTGCTTAAAATCTAGGCGCCCACAAATTCAAAGCATCGCAGAAGTTACTTATACAACTGCACGAAAACTGCAGGTGGAATTAAATGGAATGCAATGTTATGTTATAGCATTGTGTATTTTAGAAATTAAAAATAAAATGTTGATAAACGATGAACAAAGAAAAATATATCGTGACAGTAAGCAAAAGTTATCTACGCATATTAATATAAAGCAACACAATCAAATCAATTCACGTACCTCACTAGCTTATCATATTTTATTTCTGAGTCATCTATTTTAGTTTCCCATACAATTCAGCAACAACAATGTCACCCGTAAACCAATATGGCCTTTGCAGCGTTTCTATTCCACGTTTCTGGTCCAAAGTTCGTGACCCCATGACGTTATCATATTTTGTGCTTCTCTGTTAGGCTGCAGTAAGAAATTCTTCGGTTTACGGTATTTATACTTGAAGTATTTAAATAGACGACAAGTACAAAGTTTAAAAAGCGAACAGAGCAGTATGACCTTTTGAGAAAAATGCTGAAACAGGAAGTTTTACATTTTCAACATTAAAACGTTAAAAAAAAACTTTGAAACATTACATGTGCTTGACCACAGATCTATTCCTCATATGGGACAACTATGCAATAACGTCACAGAAACACTGTGTGACACCTGACGATTGAGATATCAGTGCAATATCTGAGGTGCATCCATGTTTATAAGGGAACCCATTCCTAAAACGTCGCATTGCACCCACTTAGCTAGTTCACACACATTTGTTCTCATATTGTGTGAAAAGACCATACACACAGCATAGCTGCTCAAGGGGAATGTTACTGGCATCCGAATAAATGCTAGATGCATCTGCAGGGATACATATATGAGATGGACCTTGGACATCGAATATTGCTTAAGCCGGTGCTTGGAGGCGTATGCAGCCTTGCAAACCGTATTGCTGTGCTTGAAGAGACTCAGTAAATAAGTTCTGAAGTGAGATCCTTTGGAAGCAAAGAATACACCAAAATAAACGAAAATAGCAGACTCGGTTTTATTGAGTCTGTTCATGACCGGTACTGAAAAGTGCAACACCGGCCACGCCCTCTAGCACCGGCTTAAGCAGAACTCTATTTTCAAAATGATTTAAAATGAACTCAATGATCCCAAAGGACCAGAAAATATAATCTGCACTATGATGATGTACGGGGAGACTTTTTACGGCCGCCAAACGGCACAACACCAGCTGCAGCGAAGATAAATAAGTTCAGTAAAACCGAGTCTCCGATTTTCGTTATTTTATATGTTCTTTGTTTCCAAAGGCAACCTTTAAGCTTTTTATTTTACCTCACTGCAGCTGTTGTTAAGTGCCGTGCGGCGGCCGAAAATATTCTCCCCGTGCTTCATCATAGTCCAGACTATATTTTCTTTGGGATCATTGAGCCCGTTCTGGTTTCTTTCAAAATCGTATATCGATTAAGCCGGTGCTAGGAGGCGTATGCAGCCTTACAGAAGAGCATACAATTACACTTTATGGTCATGTGAGAAAGTGTGTGAAGCTCTCATCATTCTACTTGAAAATATTTACATAAGATTTGGTACTAAGTTACTTAGACATGTTGTGGGTATTCCGATGGTACAAACTGCGCACCCCTAATAGCTGATGTGTTCTTGTTTAGTTATGAAAGAGACTTCATGATGTCCCTTTCCGTTGAAAACCAGTCTGAAATCATTGAAGCCTTCAGCTCGACATCTAGATGTTTGGATGTTTTATCAAATATTGACATTACATATTTCGATGGTTTGACCAGTGAAATTTACCCCCACCACCAAGAACTTCTGTTAAATAAAGCAAAATCTTCTGGTATCAAGGCCCCGTTTTTTTTCGATTTACACCTATCTATTGTTTCTTGCAACATTTACGATTAACACGATGGTTTTGATTTTGAGATTGTAAATCTTCCATTTTTTGATGGTGATGTTCCTCGTGTGGCATCCATGGCGTTTGTTTTTCGCAATTAATTCGATTTGCCAGAGTGTCTAGTCATGTAACTGACTTCAACACGCGTTATAAATTGTTAACTGCAAAACATCTTAATCAGGGTTATCGGTATCATAAACTACGCAAAGCCTTTTCAAAATGTTAAATAAGTTCTAAAGTTAGACCCTTTGGAAGCAAGGAATACACCAAATAAACGAAAATAGCAGACTCGTTTTTATTGAGTCTGTTCATGATCAGTACTTCGATCATGATCAGTAATCTGTGGCGATTTATTTATGTTGTTGTTTGTTACTTACTGTGTGTATCACTTGTGTCTTTTAATTTTGGATGGCCATATGGCCATTTTGTGGGAAAGTAACTGTCCATATGGCCTTCCTTTGTTTAGGTTTCCATTATGGTCTGGTCGCTTAATGTTTGTATTTCTTTCCCTTTGGTGTCTTTTATGGATGGAGTAAGTTAATTGTATCAATTCCTGATCTTTGTTTTACTTCTACTTAAATGTGCAACACCGGCCACGCCCTCTAGCTCCAGCAAGCAAAACTCTATTTTCAAAGTGATACCAAATGATCTCAATGATCCCAAAGGACCAGAAAATATAATCTGCACTATGATGATGTACGGGGAGACGTTTTACGGCCGCCACACGGCACAACACCAGCTACAGTGAAAATAAATAAATTCTAAAATAAGACCCTTTCGAAGCAAGGAATTCACCAAATAAACGAAAATAGCAGACTCGGGTTTTTTTAATCTGTTCATGACCAGTACGTAAATGTGCAACACCTCTAGCACCGGCAAGCAGAACTCTATTTTCAAAAAGATACCAAATGAACTCAATGATCCCAAAGACCCAGAAAATATAATCTGCATTATGATGATATACGGGGAGACGTTTTACGGCCGCCACACGGCACAACACCAGCTACAGTGAAAATAAATAAGTTCTAAAGTTAGATCCTTTGTTAAATACGTCATTCCGATTTTATTTCAAAATTCAGTGTTGGACTTAAATCTCTTCTGCAACAAGGTCTATCGGAACTCAAATTTAATTGTGACTTAGTATACAAGTTCAGGAAAATGTTTAATTGCAATGACTTTAGTACCTGATTTTGTAAAATCATTCTTCGATATAAAAAGATCGGGTACAACATAAATGTTATATGACAGACTGCATGCATGGTAGTTAACCCAATCACGGTTGACAAGTTTGCTTCCCTCTTCAATTGCACGCCGTTGGGCCAGGCCTCATACTCCGTGACGGTTCCAGCTTAAAGGCTTACTGAGAATTTAGAGAGAATCTCATTTTATGTAATGTTGGTTGGTGCCCGATGCTCTCTCTCTCTCTGGTTTGGTCCATCGGAGTCTATGCGTTGGTTTTCTTTTGCTCCAACATTTCAGTGGTTTCTTGCTGTCGAGTCCTCACCGTTGTTTCATCTCCGTGGTTGATTGGTTTTTGTGTTCACGGAGATGTTGCACTGATGAGTTAGGAGGCCTTCATGCGGACTGAACAAATTATTTGTCTATATCGCGACGGAAGTAAGTGCGAGGATTGTGGTCACGTAAAATCCATTTAAGTCCACCCTTGGAATTCGTTTCACTGACCGTTCCAAGGCGGTTCTTCTGTCGTGGTTTACTTTTGTTATGGCTTGTCTTTGAGTGTGTGTATCGCGTATATGTATGGGATAGCCAATTGACCATTTTGTGGGAAAGTAACTGTGCGTTTGGCTTTCCGCTAGTGATGTTTCCATTAGGCTCTAGTTGTTTGATGTTTGTGTTTCTTTCCCTTGGTGTCTCTTATGGGATATGTGTGTTAATTGTATCGATTCCTGATCATTGCCCCCACTTCTATTTCCAAACTATATTGCTGTTTATGAAGAGACTCACTAAAACCGAGTCTCCGATTTCCGTTCTTTTATGTGTTCTTTGTTTCCAAAGGCAACCTTTTAGCTTTTTACATTAACATCCACAGGCACTGTCCTTGCATTATTTTTGCATGTGACTTTGGAATGCTTTTTACTTTTGCTGTTTCCTTTCAAGATTTTGTTGTTATCTTTCGTTTCTTGCTGGATGTTGACTTAACAGAGTCAGTGCAAGCTTTCTTATTTTGCTTGTGTGTCTTTTCATGCCGTTTCATTCGCTCTTCAGTATTCTGTTCTGTTATTGCCTTGCCTGAAACTATTTCACTCATTGTTTTTCTTGCTTTTTTTCGCACCTTCTCTCTTGACTTTCTTTACATTTCCCAGACGGATGTCAAATAATGTTTTTCTATTTATTTCACAATTCTGATTAGCATTTTCTGTCTCATTTTCATCTATGTCATGCACTGTTGTTTGAACTGCTTCATGTAGGGGATAACTGTATTCAAAATTGTCATTTGGAGAGGTAAATCGGAGGTTGTACGGTCGGACATTTCGTTTTACGGCGACGCATTAGCGGAGCCGTAAAACGTAATTTGCGACCGTAAAACTGACGATTTACCTCCCCATATGACAATTTTCAATACAGTTTTTCCCATTCTAATGCACTTATTCGGCTGTTAAGTTAAAAAATGTACTATTTTGCACAAGGCGGCAAGCGCGGTGAGCTGCATAAAACCTAATGCCAGCCAATGAAAACCGACGTTACGTGATGACGTCGGTTTTTTTTTTACGACAGTATATCGCAGAATATAGTGTCGCAAATATTTGACGTCATCCAATCAGACGTCGCGTTACATACACAAGAGCATTAGAATTTCACTTTGCTTACTCTCAGTCACAAAACTGGCAGGCTGGTGTTAAGTTATCCTTATTGATCACATTTCTGCCTAACGGATATATCGAGGTCTTTTGAAATGCTACCTGTAGATTTTCAGAAGATAACGCCTTTGTGTAGACTTTGCTAGCACGCACATATCATATAGCGTGATACTTGCAGATGTACTGCGCATGAATTTATGACATTCAAAGTTGTACATGCGCTGAAAAGGACCGTAACATCCAACCTCCATGGGCTTTAAAATGTGACTTGTATGTGCAGGAAGGATTAGAAGGATGATGTTGCGTTCCTTCGCCCACTCAACAAGCCCAACGGAAACATATGATTTATGCCCATCCAGAAATAAGATGAAAAGCTGATCATATCTGACAGGTACAAACCTTAGAAAATGATCTTCGATGTAAGTCCTGAACACAGTAGAATCCGATCAATCTGTCTCTGTTACAGTTCCCTCTTCACCTGGTGTTGCCCCTGTAACAAGTCCGGCCTCATTCGCTTCCCGGGAAATACAAAAATACTGAGAACAGCCATTCCACTTGCGCTGCCGCACCCTATGATTGTGGTGGAAGAGGACAGTGGATGGAAATCTTTTCCAGCTACCACTGAGGGTGGCGTAGGGTCCTGAGTTATTCCTTTTTCATCCAGATTGAATATTAGATCTGGTCTTTCCTTAAGATTATATTTAGTGAGCATATGATCTAGTTCATTGAAATGTTCTGTAACAGTATTCTCAAATGTTTATTTAGCTCTTAATTGTTCCAGGCTCCCTGTTTTCAAACTGTTAATTCAGGCCACCTTCCAAGAAAAATCCTGATTCACTTTATGGTCACGGGCTGGCCAGATGATCTTTTGCCTAATTGCCCATCATTATCTGTAGCAAAGTCTACAACCTCTTGCCTTGTGTAGCCATAGCCATACGTGGCAATCGCCTTCGGGTGTTCAACAATATGTGAGTCTTCTTCAACAGTGAATACAGGTGCTCTACTAGTGGTAATACAATCCGGATCAACTTTTCCAAGAGCCCTGTCACGCAATGTTTGCATTGGTACACAAAACTCTTTAGATGCCCACCGAACAAACGAACTGCCATCTTTAACTTCAAGGTATGCGTTGGTCAGTGAGGTAGGGGAGTACAGGCGATATTTCTTCCTCATTGGTGGAGGTGAAGACTGGAAAAAGAATTAGAAATAAAAAGCATATGGTCTGCAAACATATGATAAGATAACGTGACTAACACTAGCAATGACATTTTACAGAGAAAAAAAAATATTGCTCAGTTGTTCAGGATCTAAAAGAACAATAAAAGTTAAAACAATCAAAACTACAATATGTACAACTTCATCATCAACAATAACTTAGTGTAGAGCAGCATAAAATGTTGTAGTACTATATGATAATACAGCTGGACTGCATTAAACATTTGTAAAATTTGCTTGGACACTCTAAGAACCAACAAAATTTCGGAACCGATTAATTTCTTTTTCTTGGCCTTATTTTATTTGACATATCACACAGATCACGTGACCGTAGCCTTGGAATGGTAAACAAAATAGACAACAGATCACTATCGTACATCGGATTGAAAACTAATTGTTATAAGTATTTTTCGAGATGACAAATTTGGGATAGGGAAAATAACTTTTTTACAAGAGAAAAATAAAATATAGATGCTAACTCACTTGTATAGAAGCCCTTCTGGACAAAAAATTGTCCAGGAAAACTTCTTGTTGACAGCTAAAACTAACCGTATATTGAAGTCACGTGAGAAAGAGGTCAGCGCGAGGATCACAGAAAATGGGTGGCCGGGGGAGCGGTAAATTTTACTGATCAAACCATCGAAATAGGCATTGTTAATATTTAATATTTTTTGTTGATGTTGTTATGGTTTGTCTTTGAGTGCTTGTATCGCTTATGTCTTTTTGTTTTGGATAGCCAATATACCATTTTGCGGGAAAGTAACTGTCCTTTTGCTTTTCCGCTATTGATGTTTCCATTAGTGTTTTTCTTTTTTTTTTTTTTTTCATGTTTGTGTTTCTTTCCCTTTGGTGTCTCTGATGGGAGCTGTTGGTTAATTGTATCGATTCCTGATCATTGCCTTCACTTCTATTTTTCAATGATTTCAGATTGGTTTTCAACGGAAAGGGACATCATGAAGTCTCTTTCATAACAAACCAAGAACACAACAGCCACAAGGGGTGCGCAATTTGTACCCATCGGAATACTAACAATTTGACTAAATAACTTAAAACCAAATCTTATGTAAATATTGTCAAGTAGAAAGGTGAGAGCTTCACACACTTTCCGACATGACCACAAAGTATAATGGTTATGCTCTTCAGAGGTCAAAACAAGCATTTCTTGCATTGCATGCAAAATACAGGGAGTCTTCCCTATGAAATGTCCATTCAATTAAATCATTAAGTTTTTCTTTTATAAGATTATAAGGAAGTGTAGTATAACGGGTGGAAAAATCATAAATAGACAGACTAGAAGCATGAAAACGTCTGGATTTCAATCTATTTAAAACTTCATTAGATTTTTTAATAGACCAAAATATATTTCTCCCTAATCTTTCAAAGACTGTGTCGCAATATTTAATCACATGTTTTTGATGGCTGTTAAACATGTAGTTAATAATTTGGAGAGTTCAGTGGTGGTACAAGAGCTTGAATTTACAATAAACCTTGTTTTCCTTGTTTTACATGGTCTTTTATGAAGTTAGGGTAACCAAGTCGTTAGTAAAATGATACTTATCCTTATGACATATACATGCACGTTAATATTTTGGATAAAAATATGTATGTTTTATTTGCAAAACTTGCTCTCATAAATAGGAGTTTTAGATGATTGCACTCAATACGAAAGCACGCCTATTCAATTATGGCCAAAAATGAAAATTTTCTGAAAAAAAAAAATAAAATAAATAAATAAATCTGATATTTTCCATATTTATGCTCCAAACATTGATTGAGGGCATCCGTAAGAGCCGCCTCTTCGATGCGGTTCTAACGAGTACCAACAAGCTATGTTTCTGGGCAGAAAAAAGAAAAATAATGTTTACCCCTGTAAAATCCAGTTTTACTATTAAAAAGTTGGGTTTAAGAGTGGGGATCAAAATTATATGGGTTTGTTTTCCTGATGCTATTAACCCTTTTTCTACCAGAAACCCCAAAACGGGTAGTTGGCAAACAGTGCAGGCCCAGATCAGACGCCACAGAACCCGACGTCTGATCAGGGCCTTCACTATTTGCAAAACGTTCAGCCAGTTTCCAAATAGATTTTGAAGAAAACACAACCTGACACCCCTAAATGTTAAAATGAACTCCTGCAGTATATAAGGAGGAAGATTCCATTTGGTACAAAAGGGGTTAAGAAGGTAACATTTTTCCACTCACCAGCGCTTTAGCTTTCAATGGTTTGGACAACTAGCCGCTGAATTTCAAATTACGTAATCAACACAAAAAACACTTGTAAGGTAATTTGAATCCACAGTCTTGCTGTCGCGTATGGAGGCATCACGAAAACACACCTATATAATTTTGACCTCCTTGAACCCCACTTTTATATAGTAAAACTGGGGTTTAAAGGGGTAACTTGTTTTTCTTATTTCTGCTCTAAAATATAGATTGTGGGTATTCGTTAGAACCGAGTACCCACAAAAGTCTATATTTTGAGCAGTAGTAAAACAAAATATCACAATTTTTCATCTTAAATTTGTCGATTTTTCGGTGGTAAAGTTTACAATGCATTTGTATAGGCTATGTTTTACTACTGTTTGGTAAAAAAAAACGTAGAATAAAGGCAATAAACTTGGTGAAAACGTATTACATACGGCTATATATGGATATGAGGGTCACTGATGAGGCCTAATTGGCCGAAACTAGCTAGTCTGACCCAGAAAACATGCACACTCCATATTTTTCATTTCTGTGGTATATTCCTTGCTTCCAAAGGATAACCGTTTTATAGAACATATTTAACTTCACTACAGCTGTAGTGTGGGAATGTGTGGCGGCGGTAAAACGTCTCCCTGCCCTACATCATAGTGTAGATTATATTTTCTTGTCCTTTGGGATCATTGATTCCATTGTGGAATTTTGAAAATATCTGAGGGTCACTGATGAGGCCTAATTGGCCGAAACTAGCTAGTCTGGCCCAGAAAACATGCACACTCCATATTTTTCATTTCTGTGGTGTATTCCTTGCTTCCAAAGGATAACCCTTTTATAGAACATATTTCCACTAACACGTATTGGGATCTAGGTTTGACTATGTTTTTTTAACCCATTTAGTACCAGAAACACCCCAAAACGGGTAGCCTGGCAAACAGTGCAGGCAGAACGCGGCGTCTGATCAGGGCCTCAACCAGGACCCTGTCCGCTGTGCTACAATACTTATCGACTAACATTGTCATTTCATGCAATATATAGCAAATTAGATGCATTAACCCTTTTTGTACCAAATGGAAGCTAGCACAAGTTCATCTAAAAAAATTACAATTGTCACGTTGTGTTTTCGTCAAATTTTTTTGGGAAAATGGCTCTACTTTTTGCCAACAGTGTAGGCCATGATCAGACGCCGCGTCCTTTGGCGTCTGATCTGAGCCTGCACCGTTTGTCAATTACCCGTTTTGTGGTCTCTGGTACAGATGGGTTAAAACACTGAAAATGTAGGTTAAACACATTGCACTCGTATTCTACCATATATCGAATCAATTTGAACAGAACATCTAACTATTCACCTTATTTGCATTATCTGCTGGTTCCTAGTCTAAAGGTTATCAGTGTTGGAAAAACAGGTAACCAGACCCACCTGACCTTAAAAGGTCAGGGGGGTCTGGTTACCTGTTCTTCCAGTATTGACAATGTGCAAGCTGGGAGCCAGCAACTAATGCAAATAAGGTGAATTCGTTTAATATGAATAAAGTACATGGAAAACTAACCTCTGGTGCCAGAACACGACTGTTAGCCACGAGGTTAAAAATCAAATCTTCCAAACGAGCACTTCGCTTCGAACGGTTGGTTGAACTGAGAGTAATGGCCAAACGAGCACTTCGCTTCGAACGGTTGGTTGAACTGAAAGTAATGGCCAAACGAGCACTTCGCTTCGAACGGTTGGTTGAACTGAAAGTAATGGCCGACATTCTCAAGAGAGTGGAAGAGTCCATTTTTTAAAGAGATGTCAGGCAGCATGTTCTTAAATTTTATTTACGTTTAAAAATTTCTCTGGCATAATATTAAAGATGTAATGCGATTCTAGAAGCTATATCAATTCCATTCAACCTTCTTCTCGACAATAATAACGTCAATTTCATGATACACATCTACCTTCAAACCCTCTTTGGAATATTCCACACAACTTTCCGATTCAAATATAGGCTTTATGAAGTTGTGTTTGTTTGTTTGTTTGATTTGTTGTTTAACGTCCCCGTCAAAACTGTAAAGGTCATTTTGGAGACATTGCTTAATGAAGTATGTGTTTTTCTTTTATGCATGTAACTAAAAAATTCATAGTACTATAATAACCAACGCCTAGTTACGATAACACAACCGTGCGATATAGTGCAGTTTTTCACATCTCCAAAATGGCTACTTTTCTGATGAAAATCCGTGATAATTTTCTTGCAAATATTGCAAACATAGGTTGTTGAGGCGGTTCTAACGAGTACCCATAACCTATGTCTTGGAGCAAAAATAAGAAAAATAAGATATACCCCCGTAAACCCCAGTTCTCTCTATATAAAGTGGGGTTTGGGGGGTCTCCATTCCACGGACTTGTTCACGTGATGCAACGCTTAGAAAAATGTAGACAGATACTTTATAAAGGTGCCTTACAGTACTGTTCACACCATTCTTTGCACCTAGTTAACTAGGAGTCGACTAGGAAAAGACGATGTCCAGACGTCAACATTAACTACAGGTAAACCAGGAGTTAACTATACTCAATTGTTTTTAATAAACAATAGTTAACCCCTTAGTTAACTAGAAGCTAACACCTTGTCTGATTGTAGTTAGCTGACTCGTAGTTAACAAGGTGTCAAAACTGGTTGGAACGCTACTGTAGATTTTGATGTCTACCCCCACTCCGGGACATCAAACCTGGGTTCGAGAGTCTTGGCATGAAATCGGCCCTCCAGGGTACAGGTCGAAACATGGATGCTTACTGGTGAGGGGCAGTCAGCATATGAACTTTTGAAAAAAATAGCCCCTCGAATCTGCGTTAAAATAACATGGCGAACAATTAGCGTTGGGATCGCATATATTATGGACAGCCACGACGCTTATTGTTCATGGGTGACAATAAACGTTGCAAGCGCAACGCTTATTGTCCATAAAAACAATCGCGACGTTTGTTGTCCAAAGTGAACATAGTATATGCAGTAAAATTCCTATATTAAGACCACCTTTGGGACTGTTCAAAAGTGGTCTGTAAGACCACTTTTGAACAGTGCCAAAGGTGGTCTCTGACCAGAGGACACTGTATGCAGAAAACACAAAGAAAGAATAATTGAAACTTTCTAAATATGCTTTTTAAAGCAGAATTAGTCTTACTTTTTGGTGGTCTTAATAGCGGATTTTGCTGTACATGGATAGTGTCTTTAATAATAGAATATAATCGGCGAGGTTTACACAATTTAATATAGGAGAGTTTTAGTGAGTCCCTATAAAAGTGTCGCGGCGAACCGAGTATATTTTATTATCAAAGACACTAACCGTGTATTTTGTTTAGTTCACAATCCAGAAATTCAAGGGTTTTTGCAATAATTTTGTAAATTTCACTATAAAAAGTTGCAGACAGTGGGGCATGTTAAACAACAGTTAGGGCCATGGCTCGCACACATAATGTAACGTGACGTCAAAGAGTGCAACGTTTCTGACGTTACCGCGCCACAGAGATGTCCAAAACAACATGGCCGCTCGAATGAAAATTTATCGGCGCGTAACATTGTGTATGAAACTCTGCAAATAAATAGTTTAACTTAGCTTCAGAAATTATTTTCGAGGCCCCCCAGTGTTGTTCGTTTCCGCTGACCGCTCCAATGCGGTTCTTCTGTCGCGGTTTATTTTTGTTATGGGTTGTCTTTGGGTGTTTGTGTCGCTTATGTTGTTTTATTTTGGATAGCCTTTTGGCCATTTTGTGGGAAAGTGACTGTTCTTTTGGCTTTCCGCTGTTGGTGTTTCCGTTGGGGTCTGTTGCTTCATGTCTGTGTTTCTTTCCCTTTAGTGTCAATGATGGGAGCTGTGGGTTAATTGTATCGATTACTGATCATTGCCTTTACTTCTATTTTAGAAGCAAACGCAGTAGCAGTGCGCAATAATTCCAACGGACCATTCAAATCAGGAGAGCCCGAGATGGTAAGAATCTAACTGAAATTATTGAAAGTTTATTTCAACAAATGTAGCAAAGATAGTAACTTGTAGATTTGGTTGCTTTTATGGGTATAACTAGTTTCATGCTATTGTTTACACTTGTAAATTAGGTAAGTAGGTCGGGTCTATAAACGGTCACTAGAAATATTGTAGGTCAGTAGAAGTGACGTCGCGACTGGGAGTGTAATAACGTCATGCAATAAATTCAATAAAATGCAAATTAGTTACATACGCCCCGTATCGTTACATGTGCAACGCCCTTTACGACGTCGCTTTACTTGTATCGGAATACTGACATTTTCGTCAAACAAATCGTGAATAAAATGCGTTTAAATGTCATATGATAAATAGAACCTTGCATTCGTGGTCATGTATTATTAAACTTTTGAGGAAAAAAAGGATAAAATGCTCGGCGAAACTTCGCATTGTATCCCTTTTCCTCAACTCGTTTAATAAATTCAACAAGAGGCTCAATGAGCCTAAACCGCTCACCTGAGGAACTTAAGTTTTAACAATTCACAGACTTGACTACTAAATCTGCTAATAGAATCCAGCCCATTGACCCTTACAGGATATAAGTCATCATTATTGCATTGCATTCCAAGTTTGAGACTTCTAGCTTCTATAGTTCCTGAGAAATCTTTGACGAAAATTTAACATTGGTCAAAATGGAGAGAAAGAAGAATGAATGAACAAATGAACAAATAAGCTGAGAAAGCCCAATATCTCTTACACAAAATAAGTCATCATTATTCTATTAAATACCAAATTTGATGCTTCTAGCTTTTATAGTTCCTGAGAAATCTTTGATTAAAAATTTAACATTGGTCTATTATCTCTATATGGAGAGAAAGAAGAATGAAGGAACAAATGAACCAGACTAGCTCCAAAACCTAATGCAGCCTTTCCCCTTGCCCAATGGTGCTACACATAAAATTTAAACAAGATTGGTCGACTGCCTTCTGAGATATGCTGCATTGAAAGTGTGGACGACGGATGGACGGACGACAGACGAGGGACTCCGGAGCCTTGGTATACTATCAGCTCACTGGAGCCTTTGGCTCAGGTGAGCTAAAAAATTCAAGTCGCTATTTCTGTCACAACATTTTCCCTACGTTAAGTCTATGGGCAAATTTTTTTGTCTCTCAAGGTCACGTAACTCCGAGGTCAATATTCCGATTCGGCCCAAAATCGAACTTAACCGAGATTTTATGCCTGTCCTCGTTACCTGCAAGTTTGAAGCTGATATGAATAAAAATAAAGTTGCTATCGTGGTCACAACGTATTTTTTATGCTCAAGGGCAGGTAACTCCAAGGCAAATAATCCGATTCGGCCCAAAATCGAACTTAACCGAGATTTTATGTCTGTCCTCGTTACCTGCAAGTTTGAAGCTGATCTGAAAAAAATTCAAGTGGCTATCGTAGTCACAACATTTTCCCTATGTTAAGTCTATGGGCAAATTTTTTGTCGCTCAAGGTCATGTAACTCCGAGGTCAATATTCCGATTCGAACTTAACTGAGATTTTATGCCTGTCCACGTTACCTGCAAGTTTGAAGCTGATCTGAATAAAAATAAAGTTGCTATCGTGGTCACAACGTATTTTTTTATGCTCAAGGGCAGGTAACTCCAAGGCAAATAGTCCGATTCGGCCCAAAATCTAACTTAACCGAGATTTTATGTCTGTCCTCGTTACCTGCAAGTTTGAAGCTGATCTGAAAAAAAATTCAAGTGGCTATCGTAGTCACAACATTTTCCCTATGTTAAGTCTATTGGCAAATTTTTTGTCGCTCAAGGTCACGTAACTCCGAGGTCAATATTCCGATTCGGCCCAAAATCGAACTTAACCGGGATTTTATGCCTGTCCTCGTTACCTGCAAGTTTGAAGCTGATCTGAATAAAAATAAAGTTGCTATCGTGGTCAAAACGTATTTTTTCATGCTCAAGGGCAGGTAACTCCAAGGCAAATAGTCTGATTCGGCCCAAAATCGAACTTAACCGTGATTTTATGTCTGTCCTCGTTACCTGCAAGTTTGAAGCTGATCTGAAAAAAATTCAAGTCGCTATCGTAGTCACAACATTTTCCCTATGTTAAGTCTATGGGCAAATTTTTTGTCGCTCAAGGTCATGTAACTCCGAGGTAAATATTCCGATTCTGCCCAAAATCGAACTTAACCGAGATTTTATGCCTGTCCTTATTATCTGCAAGAATGAAGCCGACAAGTTTGAAGCTGATCTGAATAAAAATAAAGTTGCTATCAGGGTCTCAACGTATATTTTTATGCTCAAGGGCAGGTAACTCCAAGGCAAATAATCCGATTCGGCCCAAAATCGAACTTGACCGAGATTTTATGCCTGTACTGGTTATCTGCAAGAATGAAGTCGATCAGAAAAAAATTGATGGAGCTAGAGTGATGACAAGCTTTTTCCTATGTGAAGTCTATGGGAGCTAGATGTTGCCATGGCAACCAGAGTTCCACTCAGATCTGCCTGAAAACCTAATGAAGCCTTTCCACTTGCCCAATAATGCGACACATGAAATTTGATCAAAGTTGGCCAAGTAGTCTTTAAGATATACATTTTTTAAATTCCCATTAACCCTAATGCAAAAACACACAAGGGCAGGTAACTCCTAAGTGAATGATCCGATTCTGCCAGTTATCGAACTTGACCGAGATTTCATGGCTGTGCTGGTTATCTGCAAGAATAAAGCCAATCTGAAAATAATTGACGCAGCTACGGTGATGACAACATTCTCCCCATGTTAAGTCAATAGGCAATTTTTTCAATGCTCAAGGGCACGTAACTCCTGAGTGAATAATCCGATTCAGCCCAAAATCGAACTTGATTGAGATTTCATGCCTGTCCTCGTTATCTGCAAGAATGAAGTCGATCAGAAAAAAATTAACGGAGCTAGAGTGATGACAAGCTTTTTCCTATGTTAAGAACGCTCAAGGGCACGTAACTCCTGAGTGAATAATCCGATTCAGCCCAAAATCGAACTTGATCGAGATTTCATGCCTGTCCTCGTTATCTGCAAGAATGAAGTCGATCAGAAAAAAATTGACGGAGCTACAAACTTTTTCCTATGTTAAGTCTATGGGAGCTATTTGTTGCCGTGGCAACCAGAGTTCCAATCCGATCTGCCCGAAAACAGTATGCAGCCTTTCCCCCTACCTGATAATGCTTCACATGAAATTTGATCAAGATTGGCCCACTGGTTCCGGAGATATACTTCTTTGAAAGTGTGGACGACGGACGACGACGACGACGGACGACGGACGACGGACGCCGGCTCGTGGTATACTAATACCTCACATGAGCCTTCGGCTCAGGTGAGCTAATAATGTAAGCCAGTCATGTAAGAACCTCTATATAGGTAACTACCGATAAAAGCGTGCAGTTATTAGGCCCCCTTTAATATGTTACTAGAATGGCTGATTGCGATATAAAATAAGCGTTGCAGTCGCTACGCTTATTGCTTTCATGGACAATAAGCGTTGTGTGGACAATACGAGTTGTAACAGTGCTACCACAACTCCGCTATTACGACCGGCTGAAATTAAGACTCATCCTGCTTTTCATTACGAAAACACGCATATGCAAATACATTGTAACCTTTATCGCCACAAAATGAACATTTTAGGATGAAAAATTGTCATATTTTTCTTATTTCTGCTCAAAATATAGATTGTGAGTATTCGTTAGAACCGCCTCATCGAGGCGGTTCTAACGAGTACCCACAATCTATATTTTAGAGCAGAAGAAAAATACGGTTTACCCCTGCCAACCCCAGTTTTACTATATAAAAGTGGAGTTCAAGGGAGTCAAAATTATATAGGCGTGTGTTCGTGATGTATAGGCATATTTAAAATCTTCAATTTAATCTTTCTCCGTTTTTTCCATCCCTGGTGTCTTCTAGTAACAGCCCACATTTGGGACTCACTTTTGGAAGGTCACAAAGGTGGTTATAATATAGGAAGTTTACTGCATTCATGGCATCAAAAGTATTCGAGGCATTGTTGTTCGACTGTATCGTGATTTCTGCTGTCTTTTCAGGAGTAATGAAGTCCGTGTTAGACGAAAGTAGTTACCAAATAATGGTTGGAGAAGGTGTGTCGCTGAGAAAAACTACAGAAGATGGCAGAATATGTTGCGTAAAGTTTCAAATTTATTCAAATATACAGAGATTAAATTTAAACCAGTCACTATGGAAATTTAGAGAGTACCTTGAAAGGAACTGAAATTTAATTACTTGTGCTTATCAAATAAGACGACTGTAATGTGGCATTGCATGCTCGATATTTTAACAAAACCGAGAATTCCAGAAATAGCTACGTTGGGCGACGAGAGCATTATCTTGAAGAAAAGCGGCATGTAAAAGAATATTGAAAAAGCAATTATCAATGTCTTCCTTTGTTACGGAATTGTATTGTTTCTGTTCTTTGAGTGCCAAGATCTCTGACATGTTATTGAGACAAGAGGTAGCAATAATTAACATTCTGTTTTGCAACAGAAACAGATATTGACTAAATGCCTGTTGGGAGTTGTATTAAAATGTTTGATTTCTCCTCTAATATGTACGTTAAGATGACGAGCAGTCACCTCACTATCGACTCGGAGCAGCAGAAGATTAAGTTAGCCATCTTGGGTGCCCCAGGGGTCGGGAAGACGTCAATCATACGCCAGTTTATCTCCAACGCTTTCGAGGAAGAATATGAGCCGACTTCCAAGAAGCAAGTGTATTTCCCTTCTGTGATAATTAATGACCATCTTTACGAACTCAAGATAATAGATTGTCCGTACATTCCGTATTTCCCCGTTAATTCTCTATATGAGTGGACAGACTTTCGCGGATATGGACTTCGGAACGCCTCGGCGTACATCCTTGTATATGACATCACGGCGGAAGAGAGCTTTCAATACATCAAGAACCTACGGGAGCAGATTATTGAGAGCAGAGACATGCACGACGTCCCGCTGTTTATTGTGGGTAATAAACACGACCTGTCGGAGGAGAGAGGAATTTCACGCCGGGAGGTGGCCAGTACGGTGAAGAAACAATGGAAATGTGGATACATTGAATGCTCAGCGAAATTCAACTGGCATGTGATATTACTATTCAAAGAGCTCATGAAGACGATTGATTACATAGATTATGGCCATAAACCGACGTCTTTAAGAGTTCAGGACGCCCTTAGAAACAACAGATGTGTCATTTTATGATATAAAGTGTCTTGGATAGGCATTATGATATACGTCTCACGTCAGCTAACAGCGATTGCAATCTGTGCACTGTTATGACTAGTCGCGGAGCCAGAAAAACACATCCCGCACAACAAGCCTAATCCGTGTACGCATGTGCGCAGCCAACTAACACAAATGCCCGCTTGCATGTTTGAGAGCAAAAAAAAAAAAAAAAAAAAAGGATCTGACGAGCCTTCGCAGATCTGCACAAGCTCGCCTGAGTCTATGCTGCTTACATTTACAGTAGAACCTTGATGGCTCGAACACCGATGGCTCGTTTACCATGGCTGAGGCGAACCAGTTTTAAGTCCCTTGGAAACACCTGTACATGATAAGAAATGTGGGATAAATAAGGAGATTTTCGATTTTTATGTTGCAAATGTATGCTGTGTGTACTCATTAGAATCGCCTCGATGAGGCGATTCTAAAGAGTACACACAGCATACATTTTTATTAAAGAACACCAGAAGATGTCCCAGAATAACCCCTTCATGCCTACTGGCAGTAACCCTCATTGGCTCGAACTACTCCTGTCTCGAACATATTTTCGTGGTCCCAAAGGAGTTCGAGCCATCGAAGTTCAACTGTATCTTAAAGACCTATATCTCATGAGCTGACGCACTTACAAACTGTGTTCATCCCAGCGGGCTCATGAGGTCGATACAATGCCATGACCTTGCATCGGCGTTATCATTTTAAATAAGCAAAAGTTTCCTTGAGAGGCTTATACTGAAACTGTTTCAGGGTTAGCTAATAACTGTCAACCGCTTTGTTTGTTTGTTTGATTTGAGGTTTAGCGTCCCCGTCAACACTGTAAAGGTCATTTTGGAGACGTTGCTTCCAATTTTGTGGGACTTTTACCCGACATTGAGATGAAATGACAACTCAAGCCCTGTCGCCCAATGAAACTAATAGGGTTTATTAGCATGGACGGTACGCCTCGCACCGCGGTTCCTGGACAGGCTTAGATCCTCCAAACGGTTTACCAGTACTAGTGTGCGGGCCGGATTCAGCTCTGCGTGGAAGCATCGTGCAGTCCATATATTTCTTCAACCGCCCATCTATAACTCTTGGAAGGGGGACAATGGCCGTAGAAACTTTTCACTTTTTCATGAGTTTATATACATGGATGAATGTTGCAACCTCGGTGCGCATCTGGCTGTAATGGTTTAAAAGCATAAATATATTTTGCGACTTGAAATTAGAGAAACATGTGCCTTTGTTAGGCGAGCTGTTCTCTCAAACAAGTTTGATGCTGGAGAAAATTTGTCAGAAACGACAGAACCACGCACATTTTAAATTTTGGAAAGGATGCTTTACATCACGCAAACATGCCTATATAGTTTTGAACCCCTTGAAAAGTAGAAGTAAAACAAAGATCAGGAATTGATACAATTAACTTACTCCACCCATCAAAGACACCAAAGGGAAAGAAACACAAACAAGAAGCGACCAGACCATAATGGAAACCTAAACAAAGGAAGGCCATAAGGACAATTACCCACTTTTATATAGTGAAACTGGGGTTTACAGGGGTAAATCTTAATATTCATATTTCTACTCTAAAATATAGATTGTGGGTACCCGTTAGAACCGCCTCCCCGAGGTTGCTAACGAGTACCCACAATATATGTTTTGGGCAGAAATATGAAAAATACTCAGGATTTTTATCTGAAAAATTCCATTTTTGGTGGTAAAATTTTATCAATATATTTCAATAGGCGTGTTTTCGCATTACGATAACACATCCGTGTGATGTAGTGCATATTTCGAACCTCAAAAAAGGTTGCTTTTTCTGAAGAAAATTTGTGATAATTTCCTTATTCCTGCTCCAAACATAGGTTTTGGGTGCTCGTTAGAACCGCCTCATTGAGGCGGTTCTAACGTGTACCCACAACCTATGTCTTGGAGCAGAAATACGGAAAATAATGTTTACCCCCCGTAAACCCCAGTTTTCTTTATATAAAGTGGGGTTTAGGGGGTTCTTTATTTCACGGACTTGTTCACGTGATGGTAATGAAAATTGGTCGTTAGTCGTAAAAATGATTTCAGAAATATGGTATGTTTTGTATGGGAAGGGACCTTCCTGGCTTAGAGGTGCCTCTGTGCCACGATGGGTCACTTTTGAGACGAAATGTTTTGCAACGGAAGGTCAAGTGATTCAAATCTGTTTTTCCCCCGGTTTTCGCCCATCTCTGATTAAGGATCGGTTTGATACAAGGGAAATAATACTGAAAGGTCCAAAATAACAAAAACAAAATATCACCTTTTTATAGACCACCCATAATGATTTACTTCGTCAAACACAACTCAGAAAAACTTTTCCACAAGATGCCATCACCTAGTTCTTTTAGGCTGACGTTACCAGACGTGGAAAAATGCTTGTAACTGGACCGGCCTCTTGGTAGACCGCAGAGCGCTGCCATTATGCAGCGTACTGCTTATTTCGGACGGGTTTTCAGTACACGTTCTTTGATCGCGCCTCGCCCACCGAGGCTTGACAAAATAGATTATACTGCATGGTACTTCCGCACAGAGCTACTGCATGGTACTTCCGCGCAGAGATGAAACCGACCGAAATGGAGTACTGGTAGACCGCTTAGAAGCTCTAAGCCTGTCCAGAAAATTGAGACTGAAACTGAGTCGTTAAACCCAAGCGGTTTCCTTGGAGTGAGTGAGTGTTTGCATGTTACGTCCCACCAACAGCTAAGGTCATACGGAGACGGGACCTCGGTTTAAAGACTCATCCGAAAGTCTGGAGAAGCCCGGGATCGATCCTGCGACCCCTGGTTTACAAGGCGAGAAGCGTAACCAATACACCACGGAGGTTCTGCGGTTTCCTTGGACAAAAGGGCTGAAGAGGCTAATTCATCTTAATGTCGGGTAAAAAGTCCTACAAAGGCGGAAGCATTGCCTCCAAAATGACCTAAATAGTGTTGATGGGGACGTAAAATAAAAAGCTAAACGGTTGCCTTTGGAAATAAAGAACACATAAAAGAACGAAAATCGGAGACTCGGTTTTATTGATTCTCATCAAACACAGCGATATAGTTTGCAATGCTGCAAACCTTAATCACAAACAAAATAAACTTTCTTTGCACCTGGATTAAAATTCTGCCTTAATATATGGTGTGCAGCCTTATCGGCAGGGTTAAGTCATATACCTGTGGCCACAAAAGCGTTCAAACTCCTATGAAATAACTTTCAATGAATCTCTTTGCATCAAGTTAGTTTGACAAGCAAATGTCATTCATCAAAGAATTCTAAAACTAGATCAAGCTATTAATTGGTCTCATTTTGGCAAACACTTTCTGATTGACATTTGTGATGTATTTTGATTGGACAGTGCAGGAGTCAGCAATGAAATGTACACCACCTTGTGTTTTGTATTTTTTTCTGTCTGGCAGTTGACTGATAGGATGTTAGGATATATTGAATGATGTTTCAAGTCAAAATGAAATGAAGCTCGTCAAAGTTTGAAGGCTTTTGTGTCCACAGGTTTAAGAAGGATGAGATTAAACAGGGGTATCACAAATCCAATATAAATTGGAATTCAATAACATGTTGGATGTGATTTTTGCAACAATTGCCTGTAAATGCAGAGCCAATATGTCTAATAAATGGCATAAAGAAATTTGCAATATTCCAATTTTGGATTCTGTTTTACTGTTCGCCATGTTTGTTGCTGTTGCTACCCTTCAAACTCTCATACCAAGCTGTTAATTCTAGTAGTCGCCAGATTTCTACTCCGCGCATTTTGGTGTAGCTCTAGTTCACTCTAGTAGGTCAACTGAACTCGCTCAAAGGCACATACGTCAGTGCGTCCATTACGAAAATATGCCTATACAAATACATTGTAAACTTTACCGCCGAAAAAATGAAAATTTTAAGATGAAAAAGTGTGATATTTGTCTTATTGCTGCTCAAAAATATAGATCGTGGGTACTTGTTAGAACCGCTCGATGAGGCGGTTCTAACAAGTACCCACAATCTATATTTTTGAGCAGAAATTGATATGTTTCTTATTTCTGCTCAAAAAATATAGATTGTGGGTACTTGTTAGAACCGCCTCGATGAGGCGGTTCTAACAAGTACCCACTATCTATATATTTTGAGCAGAAATAAGAAAAATAAGGATTTCCCCTGTAAACCCCAGTTTTACTATAAAAAGGTGGGTTCAAGGGGGTCAAAATTATATAGGCTTGTTTTCGTGATACTTCAAGTTTGGCTAGAGGACGTGAAGACCTATAAGACTAAGTGCGTAACGAAGGTTCTCCTTCATAGAGGCCGAATGGAATGATTTGTGAATTTTAGGGAAACGTCCTTGTGTCATAACCGTTTTGTTTCCCTGTGAGCCACCAGAGCGCCACAAGACACAGCCATCCTCGTAATGTGGACTTCAAGAGCGAGATTTCATAACTGCACGAATCAAAATTAGTTTAACAGGGGTAGGTTTTCATCCTGCAAAACCTGGAGTGTATGTAATGTACACCTGCGGTAATGGTCAAATGTGACCGACGCAGTATCAGAAGATAGATAGATAGATAGATAGATAGATAGATAGATAGATAGATAAATAGATAGATAGATAGATAGATAGATAGATAGATAGGGGTTTTCAAGGTTTAAGGGAAGCGATAAGATATTCTTGTTTTATATTTATAAAATTAAAATCCTTGTAAAATCCGTACAACATTCTGACAGATTATAACAGTGAAATGATTTCAAGAAAATCGGAAACATTACGAAAACACGCCTATATAATTTTGACCCTCTTGAACCCCACTTTTATATAGTAAAACTGGCTTTTACAGGGGTAAACCTTATTTTCCTTATTTCTGCTTTAAAATATAGATTGTGGGTACTCGGTAGAACCGCCACAATCTATATTTTGAGCAGAACTATGAAAAATATCAAAACTTTTCATCTTAAATTTTTCGTGTTTTTTTTTTTTCGGCGGTAAAGTTGACAATGTATTTGTATAGGCGTTTTTTCGTAATGTATGATTTTGTTGTTTTTTTGTTTTTTTTTTTGTCAATCAAACATGAAATGTCGCGTGCTTTAAAATAGTTTTATATTGCAGTCTATATATGACATTCAGGCATGTTATTAAAATACAGATGGAAGCAATAAGATAATACTAATGTCTTCATACATATACTTACGTTGACTGAAAGATGAATATTTCTCGTGAATCTGCAAAACCGTGATTTTTTTTCTAGCTGTTAACACGAGAAAAGGGATTATATTTTCCCGTCATAATTTTAATATGAAACGCCATTCATTTCAAACAAGGACTGCCAATATTTTTTTTTTTTTTTTGGGGGGGGGGGGGGGGGGGGGGGCAAATTCCGGCAAATGAAGGAAAAAGCTTGTCATGAGATGCGCTTGCTGAACTGACTGGGTCCGAGGTTATGAAACTTTTTTTTTCATGTTCAACTCAATTTAGCATGAATTTTGTCCTGCTTATAAATTTTAAAATGCCAACAATTGTTGGCATTTTAAAATTTATAAGCAGGACAAACAATATTCTTTGCTTATCTGAACAAATTGCCTCATTTATTTGTATTTTAATATATGAGCATTTCAAATTTCATGCTCAAGTGAGCTGAGCATGCAAAAAGGTTTTATAACCTCGGGGCCTGTTTGCTGGCCACTCCGGTTTTCTTGTATGATTTGCCATGTCCTGATTCATTAGGGAAACAAATACACCCGGCAGAATTTCCCCGACAGTGGTCAAAGGGGGACAACTTTCGGGACTGCTTGTTCATTTTTCTATAAATTCAGTTGCACTGATAATGGGATCTACTATTACAGGAAAGAATTTGCTCACAAAGAGAAAATACTTCTCTTTAAGAGTCGGCCCCTATTGACATGGGGAACTGTCTGTCCTGAACCTCTGATAATTATGTTTACTTACTTGTGCGTCGTTTCCGGCTACATCGAGGAGGTAGTTGAGCAGAAGAGCACCCACAATCTATTTCCAAGAGAAAACCTAGGAAATATGTAATAACCTTGAAACTCACAAGCTTCTGTTGGTAAAGTGGTTCTTGTCATCACATTAACAATTTACATGTTGTATCATTTACAACAACTCCGTATCGTTGGGCTTGGAGAGATAGATTGGGTTGCATGCTGTTTCCATACAGAGCTTAAACCGACCGCACATGCGCCCTGGTAAACCGTTTAGAATGTCTAAACGTGCCCAGTCCAAGTAGTGCGAGTCGCCCATGAATATAGACCCTATTGGTCTTATTGGATGGCAGAGCATGAGCTGTCATTCAGCTTATTGCCAGGTAAAAGTCCCACAAAATTGGAAGCAACAACTCCAAAATGACCTAAATAGTGTTGACTGGGACGTTAAACCTCAAATCAAACAAAATCAAACCCACACTTTATACGAGTATATATACAATGGCATTGACCATGGATACATTATTTTAATCTTTCTAAAATATAGATTATAGTTACTGGTCCCCGTCAACACTGTATAGGTCATTTATATGGAGGCGTTGCTTCCAATTTTGTGGGACTTTTACCCGACATTGAGATGAAATGACATCTCAATTCCTGTCGCCCAATGAAACCAATAGGGTTTATAAGCATGGACGGTCCGACTCTCACCGCTTTGCCTGGGCAGGCTAAGATCCTCTAAGCGGTTTACCAGTACTCGTGTGCGGTCGGTTTCAGCTCTGCGTGGAGTCATCATGCAGTCCATCTTTCTTCAAGCCCCGATGAACGCGGGCCGAGTTACTGGTTTGAAATGCTTCAAAGAGGCGATTCTAAAGAACAATATAATGACCAGAACACGACACAACCTACAATATAGCTTGTGCGGCCAGCGAAGACTCAGACCAGCCTGCTCTTCCGCACAGACTGATCACTGTCTTCACTGTTTGAAAGCCGTCTCTAGCCTCCGGGTTATCGAAAGATCTATTACGAAAACACGCCATGAAAAATTATGATATTTTTCTTATTTCTGCTCAAAATATAGAGTGTGGGTACTCGTTAGAACCGCCTCATTAAGGCGGTTCTTACGAGTACCCACTATCTATATTTTCGAGCAGAAATAAGAAAATAACGTTTATCCCTGTAAACCCAGTTTTACTATATAAAAGTGGGGTTCAAGGGGGCCAATATTACATACGCTTGTTTTCGTGTTGAACACGGAAAGATTCTAAGCCAGCCTGACTGGCTGCAAAGGCTGATCTGAGTCTTCGCTGATCGTTCGTCTTCAGTTGTAGGTTTAGCCATGCGCAGGGGAACAGTATGTGGAATCCTCAAGCGAGTGTCATATTGAAACCATGAAATTAAGCACTAAATCACGTGTGTCACAGGGTTTCCCTAACATCACGAAAACACGCCTATATAATTCTGACCCCCTTGAACCCAACTTTTATATAGTAAAACTGGGGTTTACAGGGGTGCATCTTATATTTCTTATTTCTGCTGTGAAATATAGATCGTGGGTACTCGTTGGAACCGCCTCAATAAGGCGGTTCTGCGGTGTACACACAATCTATATCAAGTTATCGCGGCGGTTCTAACGAGTACCCGCAATTTATATTTTGAGCAGAAATAAGAAAAATATCGCAATTTCTTGTCTTGTCTTTTTTTTTTCGGCGGTAAAAGTTTGTAATGTATTTGTATAGGCGTATTTTCGTAACGATGGTGGACTTGTATATCGCATGTTTCGTAGACTTAGTAACCCTCTCTCTCTCTGAAGTGAACTCGCCCATCTTGAATTTGTTGAGAAATACATATCTTTTTGGATGGACTGTTTATCAATCGACCCAAAGTTATGAAGCACAGCAGCACGACGTTGCAGATGTCCATGTGACTATCACTGATTTGTGATAACTCCGAATAACGGTTATTTATAGCTTCACTATTCTTGCCGTTGTGACGTCACAGTGCTGTGGAAAGATAGTTGTAACACATTGACTCGGCTCATGCGCTGGGACGTCTACAGGCCACTCGCGAAAGACGCGATTGATGGGGGTCTACATTTTTTGCATTAATTACAGGAAGTAAATGGTTAAATGAAATAACCTTATTTTCCGTTCATCCTGCACTCAGAGATAACACATTACGAAAACACGCCTATACAAATATATTGTAAACTCTACTGCCGTTTATGATATTTTTCTTATTTCTGCTCAAAATATAGGTTGTGGGTACTCGTTAGAACCGCCTATTATGAATTCTCCCATGACTCAAAAAGACATGTTATTCTGATGAAAATCAAGTTTTTTGTCTAATTTCTGCTGTAGAATATAGCTTGTGGTCCTTCTTGGCACCCATCACGAAAACCGGCCTATATAACTTTAACCCGTGAAGCCCACAGCAGATATAAAAACATATCACAATGTTTCACCTGAAAATTTTCGTTTTTTCGCCCGGATAAAGTTTACAATGTATTTGTATAGGCATTTTTCGTGATGTATTGCGACGTTTCATAATCTATATCTTTGAGTAAAAATAAGTCGAATAACACCTACTTTTGTAAACCCCACTTCTCTCTATATAAAGTGGGATTTACATGGTAATTTATCACACTAAATTGCTGTTCAGCCCCCGCCCATCAGGGCTTGAAGAAATATATGGGCTGCATGATGCTTCCACGCAGAGCTGAAACCGACCCGCACACGAGTAGAGGATCTAAGCCTGCCCAGGCAAAGTGGTGCAAGTAAACCCTATTGGTTTCATTGGGCGACAGGGCATGCGATGTCATTTCATCTCAATGTCGGGTAAAAGTCCCACAAAATTGGAAGCAATGTCTCCAAAATGACCTTTACAGAGATGACGGAGACGTTAAACGTCAAATCAAACAAACAAACACTAAATTGCTATCGTCCTTTGTTGTTAAGTTTGGGGTTTATTCAAAATCATTAAAAGGATTGCGCGCTATTGTGTGTTTGTTTGATCTGAGGTTTAACTATTTAGGATGTCATTTTGGAGACGTTGCTTACAATTTTGTGGGATTTTTACCCGACATTGAGATGAAATGACATCTCAATCCCTGCCAACCAATGAAACTAATAGAGTTTATATGCATGGACGAGCCGGCTCTCACCACTTTGTCAGGGCAGGCTTAGACCTTCTAAGCGGTTTACCAGTACTCATGTGCGGTCGGTTTCAGCTCTGCGTGGAAGCATCATTCAGCCTAATCTATTTCTCCAAGCCCCGATGGGCGGGGGCAAGATTGCATATTAACAGTATTCCAAGCAGTGTAGAGGTTAATGATACGACTGTTTATAAGCAACCGCATCGGGATCTACACTATTTACAAAGGTATCGTGTTTAATTGATTAGGGGCTATCGTGCTTGGTGGTCCTAAGACAGGACTTGAAACCAGTTTGATGATAGTCACTGGATGTGGAAACCATTGACTGCTTTTAGGCGCAACAGAATAAACCCTGAATTAGTTGTATTCATATATGTTGTAAAAAGAAATGTAGCAATAATAATAATAATAATAATAATAATACTCATAATAATCAATGACAACAATAAATAATGGAAGAAGTGCAATAACAATGCTGTCACGTGACAGGTGGTGTTGTCAAGTTACAACAATGCAATATTAATGATGTCACGCTGTTACCGTGCCAAAATTGGGGTAGCCCGACATTGATGTCGCTGATCAGTTATGAGCTTCTGCTAGGAAGGGGAGTTAATATGTTCAGAAAAATTATCAAGGAGGAGTGTTATGCCTTTGTTAGAAACCTATGGTTTCTATTTAAATGGACAGATTTTTACAAGTTACATGTTTTATTTAATGTCGGTCCGTGGGTCTATCTGTCTGTTTTATTTGTTTTTGTCCATTGTATTTTATTTTTATTTTTTATTATTATTATTTCTTTTTTTTTTTTTTTGTGGGGGGGGGGGGGGTTGTTTTTTGTTTTTTGAATGTGTGATATGTTTCTGATTACTTGGCTGATCATAGATTTATATTGTGGGAACTCAAAGAGATGTCTCATTGAGCCGGTCCTAACGAATACAAAAATCTATGATTCGGACCAAAAATAAGATTGGTTTATGTGGAGTTTGACGGCCCATTCAACTCTATTTACGTCAGTTTAGCTCGCCAAACTTCCAGGCCAGGCTTTCATAAGTGGTTGTCTAGTTCAGTGCACATTCTTTCGCTCATCGCAAAAACACGCCTATATAATTTTGACACCACTGAGCCCAACTTCTATATAGTAACACTGGGATTTACAGGGGTAAACCTTATTTTTCTTATTTCTGCTCTAAAATATAGATTGCGGGTACTCGTTCTAACGAGTACCCACAATCTATATTTTGAGCACAAATAAGAAAACTATAACAATTTTTCATCTTAAAATTTTCATTTTTCGGCGATAAAGGTTTCAACGTATTTGTATAGGCGTGTTTTCGTAATGAAACACTGACATCTGCCCTTCTTTAATGGTCAGAAGGGAGAGTAGAAAGTATTTCATGATCAATCTTTATGTAAGAATGCTGCCGACCCTAGCAGGCATCGAACACTCGACCTTCTGATCACCAGCCAGACGCACATCCAACTGAGCCACCCTCACAAAACTGATAAAATTACTGCAGCGCGGGTCTTTGTATCGCTTGTATTATTTTTGTCTTCCGTTTTAATGAACAGATGAATCATGACGTCACTATATATTTATGTCTTAATATGATAAATAAATATATATGTATATGTTTGTCTTTTTATACTTCAATGGCCTTAAAGCGTCACACATAACGGATCAGATGACAATTTTATTATTTTTTAAATTATTTTTTCAGATAAAATAAGGCTTAATTATGTCTCCCCTGAAAAGATGTTTTTCGGAGAGACATATTGTTTTCCCCCGGGCGTCTGTCTGTCTGACCGTCTGTCACAAAATCGTGTCCGCTCTATAACTAAAAAACCGTTCAAGCTATCTTCACGAAACTTCATTTAAATATTAATCAATATTAGACGACGTGCAGTGCGCAAGAACTATAACTCTCACATTCATACTTTTTGAATTATCTCCCTTGGAAGTTTGTCGGTATTTATGTATGGGCAAATCGTGTCCGGTCAATAACTTTCTTATTTTAAGATGGATTTTGTAATTACTTAGCAGAAATGTTAACCACCATGAGCCGATATGTTGCGTGCATGGCACAAGTTGGTACCTCAAAGGTCAAGGTCATACATAGAGGTCAAAGGTAAAAAAGGGGCCTTTTTCGTGTTTTGTCAATAACTTTCTTATTTTTAGATAGAACTTGTAATTACTTGGCAGAAATGTTAACTATAATGGGACGATGTGTTGCACGCATGATTCGGGTTGGTACCTCAAAGGTCAAAGTCTTACATAGAGGTCAGAGGTAAAAAAAATGGGCCTTCTTTTTCGTGTTTGGTCAATAACTTTCTTATATTTTGATGGATTTTGAAATTATTTGGCAGAAATGTTTACAACCATGAGTCGATGTGTTGCGTGCATGACCCAGGTTGGTACCTTAAAGGTCGAGGTCATACTTAGAAGTCAAATGTCAAAAAATGGGCCTTTTTTCGTATTCTGTCAATAACTTTCTTACTTTAAGATATTATTTGAAATTACTTGGCAGAAACGGTAACTATCATGGGACGATGTGTTGCACGCATGATTTAGGTTGGTACCTCAATGGTCAAGGTCATACATTAAGGTGAAAGGTAAAAAGGGGCCTTTTATCGTGTTTGGTCAATAACTTTCTTATTTTTGATGGATATTGAAATTACATTTCAGAAATGTTTACCACCATCAGACGATCTGTTGCTGCATGACCCAGGTTTGTATCTCAAAGGTCAAGGTCATACTTAGAGGTCAAAGGTAAAAAGGGGCATTTTTTCGTGTTTGGTCAATAACTTTCTTATTTTTGGATGGATTTTGAAATTACTTGGCCGAAATGTTAACCACCAGGAGGCGATGTGTTGCACGCATGATTAAGGTTGGTACCTCAAAGGTCAAGGTCATACATAGAGGTCAAAGGTTAAAAAGGAGCCTTTTTTAGTGTTCAGTCAATAACTTTCTTATTCCTAAACAGATTGTGAAATTACTTGGCAGAAATGTTAACCATCATGAGACGATGTGTTGCGCGCTAGACTCAGGTCGGTACCTCCAAGGTTAAGATCACACTAGGAGGTCAAAGGTCAAAAAAAGTTGTTTTTTGTTTGTGTCTAGTTAATAACTTTATTTCTGGATGGACTTTTTAAAGGTACCATGCAGAAATGTTTACCTTGAATAGATGATGAGTTTTGTGCAAGACCAAGGTCCATCCCGCCAATATCAATGTCATATCTAGAGGTCAAAGGTAAAAAAGGGGCCTTTTCTAGAAATTTTTTAGAGTTACCTTGCAGAAATGTTCATCTTCATTATATGATGTGCTGCACACAAGACTTAGGTCCATACCTCCAATGTCAAGGTCATACTTAGAGGTCAAAAAGGGGGAGACATCTGTGTTTTTGCAGAAAAACGAATTCTAGTATTTCATGTCAATCGTCCGCCTGTAATGTCAAGCCCAAGAAAAGGCTTGACATTCCATGTGAATCGCTACATGTCCAGCTGACGATTCACCTGTAATGTGAATCCTTAGTGTTCGCTGCTTCGAAAGTACAATACGAGTATCTCGAGTTTCTTTATCTAAAATGACTTACGGGCCTCCGTGGCCTTGTGGATAAGAGCGCTGACTCTTAGTCATTAGGTCTCTCACCGCCGTAGGTGCGAGCCTCGCTCGGGCCACGTGTGAGACGCCAAGTTCTGCAACGGAAGGTCAGGTGGTTTTTCTCCGGGTACTCCGGTTTTCGCCCACCTCTGATTAACGATCGGCTCGATATGAGTGAAATAATCTTGAAAGGGCCGTAAAACCCAACCCCCCCCCCCCAAAAAAAAAAAATCTAAAATGACTTAGAATATTGATATCATTACGAAAACACGTCTATACAGATTCATTGTAAATTTTACAGCAAAAAAAAAAAAATGACAATATTCAGATTAAATATTGTGATATCTTTCTTATTTCTGCTCAAAATATGGATTGTGGGTACTCGTTAACACCGCCTCATAGAGGCGGTTCTAACGAGTACCCACAATCTATATTTTAGAGCAGAAATAAGAAAAATAGGGTTTACCCCTGTAAACCCCAGTTTTACTATATAAAGGGTCAAAATTATATAGTCGTGTTTTCGTAATACTTTTCGTTACAGGTTTCTTTCTTACTTGTTCACAAACACCGAGGATAAGTTTTTCTTGCACACCAGACAAGGAAATCCGTGATTTTACCCTGGGATAGAAATTTATGTTCTGACCCTGGTGTTCCGACCCAGGCAACTAACATAAATTATCGTGACATGACTCTTATTGTACTAATCTATTCTTTCTGAAAAACCCTTTAAAGGGATATGAGCAAGCAGTGCAGACCCGAATCAGACGCCGCATCATGCGGCGTCTGAAGTTCGGGTCAACACCGTTTGGTAATAGGAGTTTCTGTCAAAAATAAAATGAAAACGAAAATAATAATAATAATAATAATAAAAATAATAGACCTGACACCACTTAATCGAAAACTTGACTTGTCCAGCATATTGACTTGAAGTTTATCGTCCCTGTCAACACTATGTAGGTCATTTTGAAGACGTTGCCTCCGATGTTTTGGGACTTTTACCCGACATTGCGATGATATAACAATGGAATTCACCAGTATACAAAAGGTAAACAACTCACTTTTCCATAGTCCACTTCGGCCCCCGCCCATCGGGGCTTGAAGAAATATATGGGCTGCACGATGCTTCCACGCAGAGCTAAATCTGACCCGCACACGAGTACTGGTAAACTGCTTAGAGGATCTAAGCCTGTCCAGGCAAAGTGGTGCGAGTCGGACCGTACATGCTTATTAACCCTATTGGTTTCATTGGGCGACAGGGCTTGAGATGTCATTTCATCTCAACGTCGGGTAAAAGTCACACAAAATTGGAAGCAACGTCTCCAAAATGACCTTTACAGTGTTGACGGGGACGTTAAACCTCAAATCAAACAAAACAAATCCATAGTCTACTTATTATATACATCAAATATATGGAAGCCTACGTGATGTAGTGGTTATGCTACTCGCCTTGTAAACCAAGGCTTGCTGGACCGGTCCCGGGCTTCTCAAGATTTTCGGATGAGTCTTTAAACCGAAGTCCCGTCTCCGTGTGACCTTAGCTGTTGGTGAGAGGTAAAACTCAAACACTTGCATCAAATATACAAGATACCAAAGCTAGAAGCGTCCACGAGTGAAAGGAAATATTTCACTTCAAAATTTAATACCATAAAAGGACAACACAAACGTACGCTTTGTTGAAGAAAAAAAAAAAACAGTTGCCATGACTCATTTCTGTTTGTTGTATATGGGCCCCGTCAAGCGATTTTAGTACTTATCGCCTATGCGAGCAGCGAAGGTTCAGGCGAGCCTGCGCATCCGCGCAGTCTCGCCAGAACCTTCGCTGCTCGCTCATACAAGCAGTGAATCAAGAGGACCCTACAGACAGAAAGCCATACCCCTGGCCTCTCTGAATGGCTGGGCATGCGCAGTTAAAATTTGTCATGACGGAATGCTCGAAGACACAAATTCGCTTGGCGGGGCTCATATAATTTCATTAAGTGTCCTTAACCATTCAGGAAACAACATCTTGGCACATTATCTTTAAGCCTAAGATTAGAACTAATGGGAATCACTGCACCTCTCTGAAAGACAACTCTTCAAAACTATTGCTGACTACATTTTTGTCGCGCCTGCTTATATAGGAATCCTATTTCCCGTCCGTCTGTCCGTTCGTCAAACCGTCAACATTTGCGACACCATAATGGTCAAGTTTATTTCTCAAGCACTATTAGAGCTTCATTTGCGATACTTGGTATAAACTTGTATCTAGGGATGCCAACGTAAATCGCGCATCTATATTTGACCTTGACCTACTTTTCATGGCTCGCTGACTTTGTGAAATTTGCGTCTACCCTAGCACTCACCTAAATGGTCAAGTTCGTTTTTCAAGAACTATAATAGTAATAGTACTTGGTACAATCTTGTATCGAAGGATAGCACGTTTAATACAAGCATCCATTTTTTACCTTGACCTACATTTTGTGGTTTATTGAAATAATTGTGTCAAACCTAGCGCTCACCCAGAGATAAGGTTCATTTCTAAAGAATCTTAAGAGCTTAAGAGCTTCATTAATGATATTTGATACAAATGATACTGATGATGCAAGCATCCATATTTGATCTTAACCTATATTTCATGGTTCGCAGATTCTTGATCTATTTGGGAACCCTAGCTACTCTAATGTTTAACTTCATTTCTCAAGAAATGTAAGAGCTTCATTAATGATACTTGGTACAACCTTGCATCTACAATGACAGCATTTATGCCAGCATCCATTGTTTGACCTTATAATACATTTAATGGTTGGTTGTCCCCCCCCCACCCCCGCCCCGCCCCAGACACCAACATAGCCTTTGGCGGAATTTTTGTGTCAAATAGGTGTCCACTCTGTGGAGCAAATTCTTGACCTCTAAACCTTAACTTTATTTGTTAGCGATATCACAGAAAAGTACCTTATTAAAAGTGAAGGGATATAAGCCAGCGCTCGACAAAACCTACCATAAGACACGTGCGCCCAGCGAAGAATCAGATCCGCCTGCGCATCCATATATAGTCTAACGCGATACTTCTCTTGCTGCATGAAGAAGCAATGGACCCTTAGCTATCCTTAGAGCGCGCAGCGAAGACTCTGATCAGACTGTGAGGATGCGCAGGCTGATCTGAATCTTCGCTGGGCGCACATATCTTATTGTAGCTTCTGTCGTGCGGTAGCTCAAATGTAAGATTGGTGTGTCAAGTCCCCTTAAGCTAGGAAGTGTGTTTCACTTACGCGCAATGATGAGTACATCACTTCTTCTACTGGGACCCTTAAAAACAAATGACCATAGACAGGAAAGACTGATTGTCAGTTAATATCACTCATATTTCCTGACCGTATCCGTTATTGGACCCTCTAATGCCGAATAGTATCTTCCAACATTTAGGTTGGGGTAAATCCATTTCCAAATTTCCAACTGGTTCCGGATTAAATAAATAAATAAAAAGCGTCCGGGGCTTTTTAAGCACACAGTACGGATCCAGTTCAGACGCCGCCTTCTGTGGCATCCGATCTGGATCTGCAGTCAGTTGATGTGCCCCTTTTTAACGCTGGACATGTATGGGTAAATTAACGTATAAAGACAGAAGCGGATGTTTTGTTAAAACATTTAAGCGAAATTTCAAAATGGGATACACACTTTTTCTGTTATTGTTGTATTCGTTTGCATATGGAAAAGGCGAAGGTTCAACAAGTAATCTACCACCCAACTGTCCAGCAAAAACTCAGGTAACCGTTTCTGTTAAACAACTCAGAGTATGTGACTGCCGTGAAACAAAGGGTATGGTGTCTCTGATGGGAGCTGTGGGTTAATTGTATCAATTTCTGAGCCGGCGTAAAAAATAGCTGTGTTTGCGCTAACATGCTGAAAAAAATTTCGTTCGGTAGGTAGGAGAACTTTTTTTTATTATTTCTCCTGAAAAAAAAAAAAAACAGGATCGGGCCTGTATTTTTATGTGTTTTTTGTTTTTGTACATGCGTTTTGTTAATAAAATTGTCATGTTGAGACTTACCCTGTATATTATAATTCGTTTTAGAGCTCAAAAAAGTCAGCTCTGTATTTTTAAAGGTTTTAAATGCCCGAAACTACAAAAATGTACTTAAAACCCGAAATTACTATGCGAAAATGCAAAGACGACACTTGGTAGGGTCGGAAATTGAAAATGGTTGGGTCGGTGTTTTAATTTTTATTTTGTTCTTTTATTGATAAAAATATAATAGAGAGGATCTGAAGCAGGGTCACCAATAAGGCAGTTCAGTTTATTATGTTTGCAATCGCAGATCGTTGATACACGTATGAACGCCATAGAAAGGCTAAATAGTATCCACGATCTATGTTTTGAACAGCAATTAGAAATATATCGCATTTTTTTCATCTAAATTGTTCCATTAAAACAGCCATAAGTATGTTCTATAAAAGGGTTATCCTTTGGAAGCAAGGAATACACCACAGAAGTGAAAAATATGGAGTGTAGATGTTTTATTGGCCAGACTAGCTAGTTTCGGCCAATTAGCCCTCATCAGTGACCCTCAGATATTTTCAAAATACCACAATGGAATCAATGATCCCAAAGGACAAGAAAATATAGCATTATAACTATTGTAAAGCGTGTAGTGTTTAAGAAATAGATCAGCTCTAACTGTGATTTGTTGAGTAATAAATCACAGTTTGGAGGTCAGTTGTAAAGTAGATCAAATCACGTGCGCGTAGCGCCCGTGATTTGTCTACTTACAACTGACCGACAAACTGTGATTTATTTCTCAACAAATCACAGACTAGAGCTGATCTATTTCGATTCTAACACGCTGAAAATCGGCAATAATGTTGTTGCTTCCTTCAAAATCTCACAACTGTTCGCCATTGTTTGAAGAAATCCCGCTAAAATTATCGACTGAAACACATGCATTTATATCCTTTTCTAACGTTTTCGATGCGAGAAAATGACGTTACACCGTCTAACGTCAAGTAAATCGACTAATAACGTCATATATTGGCAGTTTTTAATGACGTAACTGGTCACGCTCTTCCGAGCTGTGATTTGTTGCCGAATCATGATAAAACACAGTAATTTTCCATGCCTATATAGGCGCGCTGTGTTAGAATTGTGCTAAAAGCGCGCAGTGCATAGCGCGTCAAGGAGTCATAGTGACAAATTGATGCTGTCCATGGCAGAAAATATCTAAACAATGATCCATATCTTTCAAAAACGAGGTGATTAAAATGCTAAAAATCAAGACAACAATGCAAAATATATTTCAAAATATGGAAATGTTATATAAAAGAAAAACGACATAGGGCAAAGATTTGCATCTTAGCCGAGTTAAGCAAGACTCAACGCTCAAGCATGTGCATGCAAGCTTCGACCATCATAACTGTAAAAGTAATAACCGGAATGAAAAATTTGAAAGCCAACTGGCAATAGCGAACTTACGTTAAAATGGCTAATGCCAATTAACTGGCAATAGCCATTTTAATGTAAAACCGCTATTGCCAGTTAACTGGCAAAAGACTTTTCCATAAACTATTGTTTCTAAATGAAAAAGCTAAGAAGAGATTCTATTTATCAAATGACGTCGCGTCTGAGAGTGTAATAACGCCATGTAACAAATTCGATAATCCACTAGTGGATTAAATATGCAAATTAGTTAGATACATTCCGTTGCGTTCCTATACGACGTCGCGTTTACTTATGGCGGAATATTGACATTTTTGTAAAATAAACGTGAATAAAAAGCATTTTAAATGTCATATCATAAATAGAATCTTGCATTCGAGCTAGTAGTATAGGGGTCTCTTTAGCGCCAATGACGTCACAAGCCGGTCGACAAGATGTCTGCCATATAAGGAAGTAGGTTGACCCTGGATGACCTCGCGGGGGTCGCTCTCGATGCGGGGTTTGTGACCGAAATGGCCGCCATTCCTGACCCTCGCGGGGGTCGCCGGATGACCTTGCGGGGGTCCACTTTGTAGGCCAAGGTGGCCGCCGGGTGACTGATTAGACAAAGACACCATATCCATCAGATCCGTATCCCACATGCTGTCCAGCCCTTCGACAATAACTCTAGATCTCCGGAATCTCCTTCTGGCCCCCTCTCGTAAGCGAGTAGGCTTCCTGTTTTGAAGCCATTTTACCTCGATCCGAGCCATATGGAACCGGATAGGAGCGGTGAAGCTCGAGCCATTTTTCTTTTGATTAAATAAGATGCGAAAACATTAGCAGACGACAATAAAAATACGGGTTTCTAGTATTTCTTTTATTTTGCCTACTCTCTTTGCTGCCTCGTCACTAAATGATTGCAGAATGGCTAAACTCTTCGTTTAATATGTCGGCTGACCCTAGATGACCTTTCAGACCGGTGTAGGTCTTCACCACGTGCTATCGGAAAATGGACCACTCCGTACTTATTAGGCTGGGAGAGTCCATTGTCATACATGGGTTAGACCATTTACGATTATAGAACGTGGATCTATAATGAGAAAAACATTCGCCCATTCCGCACTCATTACAAGCACTCACCATTTCAAGCCTAACATCCTATAAATGGAACGAGGCAAACGGCGTAGATCCTGATGACACGGCCCGAGGCAAACGGTACGGGCTACGATCCATTATACGGGAATGTTTTGAATCATGACTTTTTTCATGAAAATGAGCAAGAAGCCTAAAATCGCATCGTAGATGGCACATTTCTATCAAAGTTTTATCAAAATATATGCAAAGGCGTGGCAGTAAATGCCATTTTACAACTACCTGTCGAAGATGGAAGAACTCATTCGGCTTAAATGGCCTTTGGTCAGTTTTTATCGCGTTACAGCACTGACTCATTAAATTCGACACCATTTCGAGCCTATTTATACGCTGTTTTTTTCTAACTTCGACTAGTTTATTTATATACATCGCCATTGTCTAAATACTCCAGCAAGACGGAAAATTCTCTCCGTCGCAGATGAAATTTAATGAGAAAAACATTCGCCCCATTTCGAATTCTCTTCACACGTCTAAGTAAGAAACTCATTCGATTTAAATGGGTTTATGCCAGTTTTATCGCGTTACGGGTCGTTAAAATTAGCCGCATTAATTGTTTTTCGACACTTACCCAGGTATTAACTTTTATGAATTCCGATGGTCGCAGTCACTTCAGCCGCCCCCGCTCATAGGGGATTGAAGATGTCATTTCGTCTCCGTATCTTTTCCTTTCTTATACCTCGATCGGTCACATTTGACCATTACTCGCAGGTGTACATTACATACACTCCAGATTGCAGGGTTGAAAGCCTACAAAGTCCTCGTGTAATTACGGTAGGGGTCTTTGACCTGCACAGGAGATGACTCTTACAGCATAGGGGACCTCCAGTTAACGTCCCGAACCGAAGGACGGTGCATTTTTTGGCTTTTACCCCCAGCAAATGATGCCAATGGATCGTGTTCGGACACAGACCGAATTGTCTTCACTCGTCTAAGATGGAAGGACTCATTCGGCTTAAATGGGGTTAGGTGAGTTCCTTTAAACGCCGTTTGATGACCTTTATGTATTATAACAAATATTTTCTCAATTTCGATACACGTTTTCCGCATATGCCTATTGGCCCTTTTCGGGGACATTTGCAAACAGTGTGGGCCCAGATCAGACGCGGCGTTCGATGTTGGTCTTGACCTCATTAATCTCACAAAGCTTATCGCTAACTTAACACCGCTTTTATTGGAACACTCCATAATTTTAGGCAGAAGATTCCATTGTGGGTTAGACCATGAGAATATGGCATATAGATTTATACGCTGTTTTTTTTCACATGGTTCTCTAACTTTATAATGGTAGGGGTATTTAAACTGCACCGTACCGATCCGAAGGACGGTGCACTTTTTGGCTTACATCCCCGGGACATCGTGTTCGGACATCGAAATAATCACCGCGTCAGACATACATACAACAGAACCATCTCGTTAAAGATAAGTTGTGGATGGGCGTTGAGGTGGATCATTAAATACGGGTTTCGGGATCCAGCCTCGGTAAGGCGGCACTTAACGCCTGAGATCTGAGCGTTTGCCCCTCAAAGACATGTAAAAAAATGAAAGTAGCAACAGTATCGAATATCTACGTTGTCGTGTATAAGGAGCGCTACGAAAAAAAAATCAAAGTAATAGCAGTACCGAGAATCTACCTTATCGCGCATAAGGCTTGCTACGAAGAAAAATCAAAGGAATAGCAGTGCCGAGAATCTACCTTATTGTGCATAAGGCTTACAACGAAAAAAATCAAAGTAATAACAGTGCCTCAATTCACAATTTTAGACAGATTACATGCATACATACATACACCCCTCCCTCCTTTCCTTTCCTTTCCCTCCTCCTCCTCCTCCCCCTCCTCCTCCTCCCTCATCCTCCTTTCCCTCCTCCTCCTCCTCCATTTCTCCTTCCCCATCCTCCTCCTCTCTCATCCTCCTCCTCCTCCTCCCACATCCGCTTTCCCTCCTCCTTCTCCTCCTCCCTACGCCTCCCCTCCTAGTCCAGCTCTCCTCCTCTTCCTTTCCCTCCTCCTCCTCCCTTATCCTCCTTTCCCTCCTCCTCCTCCTCCATTTCTCCTTCCCCTCCTCCTCCTCCTCCTCCCTACGCCTCCCCTCCTAGTCC